>CM065590.1:555507248-555689748 GCA_033119425.1 Bufotes viridis | reverse complement strand
CGCCCCATACAGACAGGGGGGACCCTGCTCTCGCGATCAGGAAGTGGGGGGGCCAGCCTGCGCCTCTACATAATTTTGACACTTTGTTCGCTAGTGTTTGTTTGTTTTTTAAATATTAAACCTTAATAAATTCTGTTCTAGATGTGTCAGTTCCTTACTGTTTTCAAGATCTCTGCTTGTGGTCATTGAATGGGACCTTGATGAAATTCTGGTGTGGACATGTGACGATCAGACAGGTGCACAGTTACGGAATAGCTTCCAGTACTTTTCAGCAGAGTTAGTAAAAAGACGTGCCATTCATTAAGAGGCACAGGTCTCTTAAAGGGGTATTCCCATCTCAGACATCGCTGGTATATCAGTGTGAGATGGTCCCACCCCTGACAGTCCCATAGAGATGAGTGGAGAGGTGGCCATGCATGCTCCGCGTGCTCTCTGTTCACTGCTATGGGAGTTCTGAACATAACCGAGTGAGCGCACTCAGCTATTTTCGGACACCCGATAACGGTGAACGGTGAGCGCACCGCGCCTGCACAACCACCTCTCCATTAGTTGGAAAAGCCATGTTAGCACTCAACTATTTAGGGAACTCCCATAGCGGAGAATGAAGGGTGGCCGCGCTTGCGCAGTGCACTATTCTTCACTTCGGGGGACCCATTCGGGAGACAGAAGCAGGTCCTAGAGGTGGGACCTGCAATATGCCATCAGTGGCTGAAATGAGAATACCCCTTTAATACATTTTTGTACTTTTTCCGGCAGTCCGTGAGCCAAAATATCAAATGTGCGCCAGTTATGTGAACTGTAATTTACACCCTCCTGCTAAGTTCACACTCTTGTGTAGTGTAAAAATTCACAAATTATAGCACAGATATGACTTGCCCCATAATTGGCATCTTTTTTTACACTATAAAAGTGACGTAAAAGCTGTTAATGAATCTGCCCCTAAGTCTTGTAACGAGCCACATCCCCACATAACCAGGACATACTTTCATCCTCTGGAAGTAAGCAGTGAGAGTTTCCATTCACTTACTACAAGCAGAGATTTTGTAATTTGCAAGGATCAGAAAACGACACATTTCTTTGCGTATGGCGGAGCTCTGTCTTTAGTTTTATAAAACTTTTGACATGTCAGTGCGACATATCAAATGTTTTGATCGTTGGGGGTCTGATCGCTAGAACGAGGACAGAGAAGTCCTTGCATATCATGCTTTGTACCCTCACTGCAGAGACAGACCCAAACACTTTCTATTGAGTCCCTGTCCTGCAGCGAGTGCAATGTGTGCCTCTCCTCATTCTAGTGACCGATGGGGGTCTCAGCGCTCAGACCCCCACTGATCAAAACTTTTGATATGTCTCTATGACATATCAAAAGTTTTATGAAAACTCAGTGACCCTTTAAGAATGTGTCCATTCAGCAAACAGGGATCTTGAACAGGAATCTGAATAAAGTAATTTGCAAAGTTGTATAGGTGACGTTTTTAAAAAGCACCTATACCTGGCCTGAGAAAGTACGGCTTAGGCTAGGCTACACGACGACAATTGTCGCGCGACAATTTTTATAATTGATTCAAGATGGATTTTTCTGCGACTGTCGTGTCGCAGTCGCAGCATGTCGCATGTCGGAATGTATAGACTACCATTATAAAAATTGTCGCGTGACATTAATGCAACAAAATGTCGCGCGACAAATGTCGTCGTGTAGACCTAGCCTTACTAAACCACCAGTGAGGAAAAAGAGGATTATCACCCAATTGTCACGCTTGTATTAAGGCAAACGAGGTGACAAATGCTCATTCCGGATAAAGGTGCCTCCAAATACCCAACAAAGGTGCCGCCGATCACCTGACCAACGAGCAAAACGCTCAGTTGTCAGGGGATCGCATCTCTCATGCAGTAACTAAAATTATCATTTGGTGGGAGCAAAATGCTAAGTGAGTGGGGGATAAACGATCGTAGTAACGATCGTTCGTCTCCCTTTCACTTTGAATCGACCCGTGTGACAGGCACCTTAAACGAGCGCTGATCAACTTGCATATCATCAATCGATCGAGGTTGATCAGCAGCAATAAATATATTGCCAGCTGAGACATGCGACCACCCCTCTGTGTCCACCAGAGAGATACCGGTACAGGCGGTAGGACGCCAGTGCAGATGTGTGCCTCTTGGTAGGAAAATGAAAACTGGAATGTGGAGGAACAAGCAATCTGGTAAGTGAAGCATATTAAACGCTGACCTGAGTTTAACCTTCACATCTGTTCCTCCATAGTTGAGCGCTGGCAGAGGAAGCCGCTTCTGAACCGCCCCTCCAGTAGTGTCTCCTGTCACTGCGAGAATTATGCTCAGGAAAGGTGTTTCTACGGAACGCTTTTCCCAGCACTGTTCCAATGACGTGAATCTAATTAATGAGGTTTTCCCCAAAAAATTAAAAAATTGGCACCTAGCAGACGGCACTATAAAATAAGCCAACAAACCCATCACTTACCTTTTAAATGTCCTACCGATCCAGCACCGTTGGGCCTTCAAGCAGCCATTGTTCACGTGACCGCTGCAGCCAGTCTGTTGCCTCAGAGATTATGGGAGGTTTTATACGTCACTTTTTGGCGTATATCTGTCGCAGATTCGGTCTCCTTCCACGCCACCTATGCCAGATGGCAGGCCCGTCTCTTTTATCATTTTCTACACCATAAAAAATTATGTAAATCTACGCCAGCAGGGGAGCTGGCGTAGATTTAAGGCTGTTAGTCAGCGGCGGTGGATGTGCCTAAGTTATATAGAGGCTGGCACCTCTACATAACGTAGACGCATCAAGCGCCAGGGCAGGGGTATTAGGACCGGCGTCTAAAACTCTGGTCTTAATAAAGGACCGACATGTATGTGCATTAACGGTGCGTGAGCGCAGGGCCCAGTGTTTGGTAGCAGCGGTCATATGAACGATATAATTGGTGATGCTGCAGGACTGGCCAGGGCTGGAGTGGCATTATTGGAGCGGCGGGTCATTTAAAACTTCAGTAAAGGCTCATTTATACATGCTGAAGAAGAATGCAATTACTGGGAAGGAACCGTTCCTTCCCGATAATTGCCTGCTTGTCAGAGGTGAGAGCTGCATTTCCAGGCAGCAATTACTTCTGCCGTATGGAGAAGGGGATCACTGCTGCCATTGCTCCTCCCCATACAAATTCATTGTTTCTGAGCAGCAGATTAGTGTTTATTCAGGACATTTTGCTCCCAAAAATGGTAAATCAGGTGTTCCTATAAACAATGAATTTGCGCTCGTTCATCGGGGGATTGGCGGCACCTTTGCACATTTTGGCCCAGTTATAGTGCCATGTAAATGCGCCTTAAAGGCTATGTACACTATCATTTTTTTTAGGATCGCATGTTACTCATTTTTGGCCTAAAATCGTTTTTTCAATTGACCTTTATTAAAAATATTGAGCCATTTTGTCACAAAATGTTACCTTTTTTTCTAACTGTGTGACTGGTACTTTCACTTTCACTTTGCCGATGCCGGTGTTCTGTTATTTTTCCCTACCCGTGAACTTTCCATACCCTCGTCATTTCCGGTTCTGACGCAGCCGCACTGGAAGTGACATTTTCGGGTGAGGAAGGAGGTGTGTCACGCCGCTCGCTTACTGAGTGGCCGAGTAGGAGTCGGTGCAGGCGAGCGAGGCTAACTGTGAACGCGCCTAGGGTAGGAAAAACTCACGGCCAATTGCGCATGCGCCGAGGGTAGTGAAAACTTACAGCCCAGCAATTGGCCGTAGTGTACAAAATTACTTAAACCTACGCCAGCCATGGAGCTAGTGTCGATTCTAGATTGTTGCACATCCTGCTGGAGGAAGCGCCAACGTTATGTAGAGGCCTGCACCTCCACATAATTTTGTCGTTTTCCTCCAGCAGCGCAGAGACACTTAAGACCGGCTTGTAAGTCGCCGGTGTTAATAAATGTGCCCCTGTGTATGTGGACTGGGCGCAGCTCAGCACCGTTGAAGTGAATGGGGTTGGGCTGCGCCTAGGCCACATGACATAGTGGTGACGTCACTGGCCTGTAGGATATAGCGAGAAGGTCACAGGGCTACTGCGAGTGCCGCTGTCTACTCAAACAGCTGATCGGCGGGGGTCCCGGGTGTCAGATCACCACCAATTAGATAGTGACGACCTATCATCAGTAATCAAAAGGTACAGAACTCCTTTAAGACCAGGTAGTGATAAATATTGTTATTTTCTAATCTGTTTTTTTTTTTATCTGTAGTTTTTTTGTATTCTATTTTCTGTACATAATTATGGGAGCAGCCATTTTGCTTGAGCTTCTGATGCAGCATCCACATGGACGATAGGAACCTGTAGAATGAAGAGATTCATTGACATCTATGAGAGTGCTGTGGACATGCTCAGTTACTTGTGTTTAGCTAATTGTGCAGGGAAGGGGAGTAATAAGCTGTGTCCATCACCTTTTGCTAATGGTGGATTCTGTGTTATCTGTACATATAGGTGTTACTTGTCATAGTAATCCTGCCTGTGAATATAATGAAATGACTCCAAAGAAGTTCTCTCTCCAGAACAAGAAGTATCATTCTATCACGAGGCCGTGTAGTCGGGATTTTTAACATAGAAATTTAAAAAATCACCGAAATGTTTTAAAAATATGTTTAAGATAAAAAATACAGTCATTTATTCTGATGACACAGTCCCTTTGGTATAGGTGCTACTACAAAGGGGTGCGGCTATGTACAGATGCTGCAGTTAAGGCCTTATGCAAACGACCGTATTTTGTTTCCGTGTCCGTTCCGGTTTTTTTTGCTGATAGGATGCAGACCCATTCATTTCAATGGGTCCACAAAAAATGCGGACAGCACACCATGTGCTGTCTGCATCAGTATGTCCGTTCGGTAGCCCCGCAAAAAAAAAATAGAGCATGTCCTATTTTTTTCTAGTTTGCGGATAAGGATAGGCATTATTACAATGGATCCGCAAAAATAACGGACCCGCAAAAAAAAAAAAATGGATGCCAAATGGACGTCAACCGTTCTTCAATGGGGCCGCAAAAGAATTGCCGTTGCTCCATTCCGTAGCCCTGCAAAAAAAATATAACATGTCCTATTCTTGTCCGGACAAGAATAGGCATCTCTATAATGGGCTGCCCGTTCCGCAAATTGCGGTGGCTCCCGTGTTTTGCGGACTGCAAAAAACGGAACGGTCGTGTACATGAGGCCTAACTGGGAAGGTCACTAAGACTACAAAGTGGGAGATCTAGCCAACATACAAAGTAAAAAAAAATTGGTGGCATAGACAACTTTACAGAAAAAAAAAAGCACAGGACAACAGAAATGTATGTCTACTAAGGCTGGGAACACACCTAAGCGTTTCTGAATCGCGCGTTTTTGGATGCGCGTTTTTGTAACTAAGAAACGCGCATCATACGCGCGAATCAGTGATTCTCCTCTATTTCAGCATGGTCCATAGGCGCGTTAAAATGCCCAAAAGAAGTTCATGCTGAAGCGACAGCGTTTGGCGTTTTTCAGCGCGTTCAAATGAGCTGTAAAACGCCCAAATGTGAACCATGCCCATAGGGAAGCATGGCTTTCCACATGTTGTGCGTTTTACAGCGCGTTTGAACGCGCTGAAAAATGCTTAGGTGTGTACCTAGGGTAAAAGAAAGAACGTGCATAGTAATAAAATATCATATAATATATATATACTGAGTAACAACAAATAATAATGCAAATGCAATGACCTAAATGCACTTCGAGGCATATAAACTGCAGACATACCCATGTAATGTGAGCCAGGGGCATTACCGAGCCCCGTATTAAAGAATATATATATCCGTATATTTCAGTTTATAATTTAAAAGGGCAGGAGAGGCTTGTATGACAATTTGCATGACAGCATCTCTGCAAAGATGGGACTAATGTTATTACTATTAATATATTCTGCTCATCATAATAACATCGCCACCAACTGCTGTCTATTTCTGCACATCTACTTTCTTGTCCAACGGCTCATTTCCACAGATTTCTGCTGGTCCGAATCGATCATTCTAGTCCTATAAACAGAACAATCATCACTAATTTTCTTCCTTTACTGTCTCCTTGTTATGGTAATGTCTATAGCAGTTGCCGGTCATGCACGCACCATTTGGTTAGGGTGTGCATCACGGGACTGGGGGGCTATCACATATAAAGCACAGTGCACCCCGTGCATAGGTTAAGGGGGTTTTCTGGGATTTTAATATGGAAGACCTATCCTCAGGATAGGTCATCGATATCAGATCGGCGGGGGTCTGACGCCTGGCACCCTCGCCAATCAGCATGCCAGTGCTGCCTTCTCTTCTGCCTTTACCCGCTCGCTGTCAACATCACTTCTATGGGACGGCTCCTTCCTATTGAAGTGTATAAGAACGAGCCGTCCTGTAGAAGTGAATGGGACGGCTTCTTGTAGTTGCACTGCTCACCGCTGCGATGTCAACAGCGAGCAGGTAAACAATGAAGAGAAGGCAGCGCTGGAACGGCGTGCGCCTTCTCTTCAACCAGCTGATTGGGGAGGGTGCCAGGTGTCAGACCCGCGCCGATCTGATATTTATGAGCTATCCTGAGGATAGGTCATCCATATTAAAATCCCAGAAAACCCCTTTAACAATGGCATGTCTTGTTTTTTTTTTAACCAAATACCTCCCCTTAATGCTGCCTTCCTATTAATTCCAGCACTATCATTTTTATTTCTCTAGATCCCCCCCCCCCCCCCAACACATATTGATCACACCACGACCCAGTAACACGAAGCATCACAGGGTAAAAAAAAACAAATACCAAGTGGGCATCAGGATCACAGATGCGGAAAATGTAATAAAAATATGAAGTATGGTAATGAAATTAAATACAGACCACAAGGCAGCACCAACCCCAGAGTATGATTCACCTATAGCTTCCTCTGGGGGGTATACATACATACATTTTACCTATAGCTTCCTCTGGGGGGCATACGTACAAACGTGTGTTTCACCTATAGCTTCCTCTGGGGGTATATATACATACATAAGATTTACCTATAGCTTCCTGGGGGGGGGGGTATACATACGTCCATTTCGCCCATAGCTTCCTCCTGGGGTATATATACATACGTATGTTTCTCTTATAGCTTCATCTGGGGGGTATACATACATACATACATTTCTCCTATAGCTTCCTCTGGGTGGGACACATACGTACAGTGGACATAAAATGTCAGGTTTCTGTGCTGTAAAAAAATATGACAAAGATAAATCATTTCAGAACTTTTTCCACCTTTAATGTGACCTCTAAACTGTACCACTCAATTGAAAAACAAACTGAAATCTTTTAGGTGGAGGAAGAAAACAGAAAAAACTCAAAAAATGTGGTTGAATAAGTGCGCACACCTTCTTATAACTGGGGATGTAGCTGTGTTCAAAATGAAGCAATCACATTCAAAATCCTGTTAAATAGGAGTCAGCATACACCGGCCATCAAATAAAGTTCAGCTGCTCTAGTTTGTCTTTCCTGAAATTTTCTTAGTCGCATCCCACAGCAAAAGCCATGGTCCACAGAGAGCTTCCAAAGCATCAGAGGGATCTTATTGTTAAAAGGTATCAGTCAGGAGAAGGGTCCAAAAGAATTTCCAAGGCATTAGATCTACCATGGAACACAGTGAAGACGTCATCATCAAGTGGAGAAAATATGGCACAACAGTGACATTACCAAGAACTGGACGTCCCTCCAAAATTGATGAAAAGACGAGACGAAAACTGGTCTGGGAGGCGACCAAGAGGCCTACAGCAACATTAAGGCTGGGAACACACCTAAGCGTTTCTGAATCGGCGTATGACGCGCGTTTTACGCGCGTTTTTGGATGCGCGTTTTTGGATGCGCGTTTTCGTAACTAAGAAACGCGCATCATACGCGAGATTCAGTGATTCTCCCCTATTTCAGCATGGTCCATAGGCGCGTTAAAACGCCCAAAAGAAGCTCATGCTGAAGCGACAGCGATTGGTGTTTTTCAGCGCGTTCAAACGCGCTGTAAAACGCCCAAATGTGAACCATGCCCATAGGGAAGCATGGCTTTCCACATGTAGTGCGTTTTACAGCGCGTTTGAACGCGCTGAAAAACGCTTAGGTGTGTACCTAGGGTAAAGGAGCTGCAGGAATATCTGGCAAGTACTGGCTGTGTGGTACATGTAATTCTTGTATTCTTCATATGTCTGGGCTATGGGACAGATTGGCAAGACGAAAACCTTTTCTTACGAAGAAAAACATCCAAGCCACATTTTGCAAAAACACATCTGAAGTCTCCCAAAAGCATGTGGGAAAAGGTGTTACGGTCTGATGAAACCAAGGTTGAACTTTTTGGCCATAATTCCAAAAGATATGTTTGGCGCAAAAACAACCACCAGAAGAACACCATCCCCACAGTGAAGCATGGTGGTGTCAGCATCATGCTGCGGGGCTGTCTTTCTTCAGCTGGAACAAAACAATAGCTGATCTCAGGGAGACCAGCCACAAAAACACCGCGGAGCCTCATTTAAGAGTCTCAACCCAGCAATCCAAAGTGCAAAGCTCCCTGGGAGACAGCGATATGCGAAATAAATGTGGAGCCCCAGTATTGGGTCTACAACACAATGAAAGCCAGATATCCCTCAAAGGAAGGAAAACCGAGCAAAGGGGTGTCTCCATTACGCCTCATGCAACGACCGTATGTGTTTTGCGGTCCGCAAATTGCGGATCCGCAAAAAAACGGATGACGTTCCGTATGGCATCCGTTTTTTTTTGCGGATCCGTTATTTCTGCGGATCCATTGTATTAATGCCAATCCTTGTCCGCAAACTAGAAAAAAATAGGACATGCTCTATTTTTTTGCGGAACGGAAAAACGGACATATGGAGACGGAATGCACACGGAGTACCTTCCATTTTTTTTGCGGACCCATTGAAATAAATGGTTCCGCATATGGTCCGCAAAAAAAACGTAACGGACACGGAAGGAAAATACGTTCGTGTGCATGAGGCCTTACAGAGATCACCAATTCCACCATATTAAGTGGCCCCTATGTCAGGATCCCGCTTTATTACAAGCTTTAAGGATGTGACGGGGAAAACCTAAGCCAGTTATCCATCCACAGTCAACTGTTTCGGGGTGTTGCCCTTCATCAGTGTGGAGCAGGATTCTGGCTAACCGGGAGCAATGCCAGAATCCTACTCCACACTGATGAGGGGCAACACCCCGAAACAGCTGTCTGTGGATGGATACCTAGCTTAGGTTTTCCCCGTCACATCCTTAAAGCTTGTAATAAAGCGGGATCTTGACATAGGGGCCACTTAATATGGTGGAATTGGTGATCTCTGTAATGGAGACACCCCTTTGCACTGGTTTTCCTTCCTTTGAGGGATATCTGGCTTTCATTGTGTTGTAGACGTAGACCCAATACTGGGGCTTCACATTTATTTTGCATATTTCTTCAGCTGGAACTGGGGCCTTAGTTGAGATAGAGGGAATTATGAACAGTTCCAAATACCAGTCAATATTGGCCCAAAACCTTCAGGCTTCTGCTAGAAAGCTGAACATAGTAACATAGTATATAAGACCGAAAAAAAGACATTTGTCCATCCAGTTCGGCCTGTTTCCTACAAATTGATCCAGAGGAAGGCAAAAAAAAACCTGTGAGGCAGAAGCCAATTTTCCTCACTTAAGGGGAAAAAATTCCTTCCCGACTCCAATCAGGCAATCAGAATAACTTCCTGGATCAACGACCCCTCTCTAGTAGCTGTAGCCTGTAATATTATTACACTCCAGAAATACATCCAGGCCCCTCCTGAATTCCTTTATTGTACTCACCATCACCACCTCCTCAGGCAGAGAGTTCCATAGTCTCACTGCTCTTACTGTAAAGAATCCTCTTCTATGTTTGTGTACAAACCTTCTTTCCTCCAGACGCAGAGGATGTCCCGTCGTCACATTCCTGGGGATAAATAGATGATGGAAGAGATCTCTGTACTGACCCCTGATATATTTATACATAGTTATTAGATCTCCCCTCAGTCGTCTTTTTTCTAAAGTGAATAACCCTAATTTTGATAATCTTTCAGGGTACTGTAGATCCCTCATTCCAGTTATTACTTTAGTTGCCCTCCTCTGAACCCTCTCCAGCTCTGCTATGTCTGCCTTGTTCACAGGAACCCAGAACTGTACACAGTCCTCCATGTGTGGTCTGACTAGTGATTTGTAAAGAGGTAGGACTATGTTCTCATCACGGGCGTCTATGCCACTTTTGATGCAACCCATTATCTTATTGGCCTTGGCAGTAGCTGCCTGACACTGGTTTTCACAGCTTAGTTTGCTGTTTATTAAAATTCCTAGATCCTTTTCCATGTCAGTGTTACTGAGTGTTTTACCATTTAGTATGTACGGGTGACTTGCATTATTCCTTCCCATGTGCATACCTTTACATTTATCAGTGTTAAACCTCATCTGCCATTTCTCTGCCCACGCCTCCAATCTATCCAGATTAATCTGTAGCAGAAAACTGTCCTCTTCAGTGTTAATTACTTTACACAGTTTAGTGTCATCTGCAAAAATAGATATTTTACTGTGCAAGCCTTCTACAAGATCATTAATAAATATATTGAAGAGAATAGGGCCCAATACTGACCCCTGAGGTACCCCACTAGTGACAGTGACCCAATCTGAGTATCTACCGTTAATAACCACCCTCTGTTTTCTGTCACTCAGCCAGTTACTTACCCACTTACAGACATTTTCTCCCAGTCCGAGCATCCTCATTTTAGATACTAACCTTTTATGTGGTACGGTGTCAAATGCTTTGGAGAAGTCCAGATATACGACATCCATTGATTCGCCGCTGTCAAGTCTAGAACTTACCTCCTCATGAAGAGGACCTTCATCTTTCAGCATGACAACAACCCAAAGCATACATCCAAATCAACAAAGGAATGGCTTCACCAGAAGAAGATTAAAGTTTTGGAATGGCCCAGCCAGAGCCCAGACCTGAATCCGATTGAAAATCTGTGGGGTGATCTGAAGAGGGCTGTGCACAGGAGATGCCCTCGCAATCTGACAGATTTGGAGTGTTTTTGCAAAGAAGATCTGGCAAATCTTGGCAAGTCAAAATGTGCCATGCTGATAGACCAGGGGTGTGGAAATAAAAAAAAAAACTACTTGTTGAAGGACTAAAGCGGGGGCTCAATCTACTTGTCCTGAACTTATACTGTATGGGGCAACCACAAGGAGACGTTATACTGTATGGGGGCAGCCACGCCATACTGGGGCAGTGAATCCCTTTAATATATAATATACATTAAAGGGATTCACTGCCGCAGTATGGCATGTACACTAAAGGGATTCACTGCCCCAGTATGGCATATACTATATGTCATACTGGGGCAGTGAATCCCTTTAATGTATATGCCATTCTGGGCAGTGAATCCCTTTAATGTTGTGTACAAGCCATAATGGGGCATTTCCCACCCCATACATGGAGGGTGAGTGACTGGAACCTGGCAGCACAAAGAGGAAGGCAGGACTTGTAGCTTCAGCGCCAGGGAGAAGAAGCAGAGCTGCAGCCTAACAGGAGAGCATCCTTCACAGCTCACCCGGAAGAGTCACCACACACCCTGCAGCAGGGCTGGGACAAGGTCCACCACCAACAGAGGCTGAGCTGCCCAAGTGCGCCCCCCCCCCCCCTTCCAACTTGTGGATGACACTGCTATGGGGGATCTGTGATGAATGATACTGTTATTGGGGAATCTGTGGATGACACATTTGTGTCATCCACAGATCCCCCCTCCCCATAACAGGGTCCATGTAGGAATGACCCCCAATACAAGGGGTGAGGCTGTGGGGTTGTATCTGCTTTTTTGATGACAGCGCCAGCGGGGCCCGTGCAGTGACTGTATTCTACTACAATCTTAACTATATAACTGTAGTGATTTGCTACAGTTATATAGTTAATAAGATTATATCCAGTGAGCGGGGGGATGGGGGTGTAGTAGAATACAGTCACTGCACGGGCCCTGCTGTCAGTATGAAATAGCATATGTGATCTCACCTCTTTTATTGGTGGTCATTCAGTAAATTAACCCTGTCGTGGGGGAGGGGTGTCTGTGGGACAAATATGTGTCATCCACAGATTCTCCCCATAACAGGGTTCATTTAGTGATTGACCACCCAAATTGTGGTGACCCAATACATGGGAGTTGCATCTGCAGAGCTTTTGTATAATGCCACCCCACACTGTAGTGTCCCCACACAGTAATGTCCGCCACGCACAGTAATGTCCGCCACACTGCCCCCGCACAGTAATGTCCGCCACACTGCCCCCCGCACAGTAATGTCCGCCACACTGCCCCCGCACAGTAATGTCCGCCACACTGCCCCCCGCACAGTAATGTCCGCCACACTGCCCCCGCACAGTAATGTCTGCCACACTGCCCCCCACACAGTAATGTCTGCCACACTGCCCCCACACAGTAATGTCCGCCACACTGCCCCCACACAGTAATGTCCGCCACACTGCCCCCCACACAGTAATGTCCGCCACACGCCCCCACACAGTAATGTCCGCCACACTGCCCCCCACACAGTAATGTCCGCCACACTGCCCCCACAGAGTAATGTCCGCCACACTGCCCCCCACACAGTAATGTCCGCCACACGCCCCCACACAGTAATGTCCGCCACACTGCCCCCACACAGTAATGTCCGCCACACTGCCCCCACAGAGTAATGTCCGCCACACTGCCCCCACACAGTAATGTCCCCACACTGCCCCCACACAGTAATGTCCGCCACACTGCCCCCCACACAGTAATGTCCGCCACACTGCCCCCACACAGTAATGTCCGCCACACTGCCCCCACACAGTAATGTCCGCCACACGCCCCCACACAGTAATGTCCGCCACACTGCCCCCCACACAGTAATGTCCGCCACACTGCCCCCACACAGTAATGTCCGCCACACTGCCCCCACACAGTAATGTCCGCCACACTGCCCCCCCACACAGTAATGTCCGCCACACTGCCCCCCCACACAGTAATGTCAGCCACACTGCCCCCCACACAGTAATGGCCCCCACACCCCCTCAACCACACAGCAGTGCCCCCACATAGTAATTTGTCATGCCCCCCTCTTGTCATGCTTTTTCTGCCCCGTCATTCTCCCCCATCTTGTCATGCTCTTTTACCCCCCCATGTTGTCATGCTCTTTCTGCCCCCCATGTTGTCACAGACTTAATGAAAGGGGGCCCGGCATTTTCACTGTACTTAATGCCGGGCCTCATCAGAGCGCTCCTCTCACCTCCATTATGGTCACTTCTCCAGGCTTCCAGGATCAGGCCCCAGCGCTGCCTCACATTAAGCAGGTGGGCGGAGCCTAACGGAGGTCCGTTAGGCTCCGCCCACCTGCTTACTCTGTTTCTAGTTAGAGCCAGAGGCAGCGGGGCCTGATGCTGGGGGCCTGAAGCAGCATAATGGAGGTGAGAGGAGCGCTCTGACAGGGCCTGGCTCAGGGAATGACAGGAGGGAGCGCTGAGCGGTTCCCCCCTGTCAGTCCCTCTCCCTCTCGCCGGCCCCTGCCTGCGCCCTGAGGCTGGAGCCTCCCCAGCCTCTGTGTCGGCCCGGCCCTGCCCTGCAGGTACAACACACACTACCTGCTGGACCATCAGAGCACGGGCTGCCACCATGTGAGGGGACAGGAGCTCCCACTACTACTTCAGCCACTATCGCTGACTCTTCGCTTCTGCTGGGAGCTGGATGACTTCTGTCCCGCGGCTCACTCCTCTGCTCCCGACTTCCGGCCAGCACAGCGCTGATCACAGTGCGGTAAGCAGTCCAAACAAGCTGCCGGGCCGTGCATCAGATGAAAACCCGCCACCACCCTAACCAGGGGCGTAGCTAACGGCTCATGGGCCCTAGTGCAAGAGTTCAGCTTGGGCCCCCCTTCCCTCAGTGCTTTGTGTGTCTTCTTATGCGGCACAAGGGTCTTTGGGCCCCCTCAGGCTCCTGGGCCCGGTAGCGACTGCTACCTCTGCACCCCCTATAGCTACGCCCATGACCCTAGCCCTGCTACTTGCCCGCATGAAGGCTAAGCTACCAGCACAAACTACTTGCCCAGCGCCCGGAACTACATGTCCCGGGCATCGGGCCATACGAATTCCACACCCCTGTAGACTTATACCCAAAAAGACTGGGTGCTGACATTAAATCAAAAGGTGCTTCAACAAAGTATTAGTTTAACCCGTTAAGGACTCAGCCTTATTTCACTTTAAGGACGCGGCCATTTTTTGCAAATCTGTGACCAGTGTCATTTTATGTGGTGATAACTTTAAAACGCTTTTACTTATCCAGGCCATTCTGAGATTGTTTTTTCGTCACATATTTTACTTAATGACACTGGTAAAATGGAGTCAAAAAAATTCATATTTATTTATAAAAAAATACCAAATTTACAAAAATGTTTTCAAATTAGCAAATTTCAAGTTTCCATTTCTCTACTTCTATAATACATAGTAATACCGCCAAAAATAGTTATTAATTTACATTCGCCATATGTCTACTTCATGTTTGGATCATTTTGGGAATGCCATTTTATTTTTTTGGGGACATTAGATGCTAAGTTTAGAAGCAAATCTTGAAAATTTTCAGAAATTTTCAAAAACCCACTTTTTAGGTACCAGTCCAGGTCTGAAGTCACTTTGTGAGGCTTACATAATAGAAACCACCCAAAAATGACACCATTCTAGAAACTACACCCCTCAAGGTATTCAAAACTGATTTTACAAACGTCGTTAACCCTTTAGGTGTTCCACAAGAGTGGCAAATGGAGATAAAATTTCAGAATTTTTGGGAAAAATTTCCAATTTGAACCATTTTTTCCAGTAACCAGGCAGGGGTTAACAGCCAAACAAAACTCAATATGTATTGCCCTGATTCTGTAGTTTGCAGAAACACCCCATATGTGGTCGTAAACTACTGTATGGCCAAACCGCAGGGCTCAGAAGGAAAGGAACGCCATCGTTTTTGAAAGGCAGATTTTACTGGACTGGTTTTTAGACACCATGTCCCATTTGAAGCCCCCCTGATGCACCCCTACAGTAGAAACTCCCAAAAGTGACCCCATTTTGGAAACTACGGGATAAGGTGGCAGTTTTGTTGGTATTATTTTAGGGTAAATATGCTTTTTGGTTGCTCTATATTACACTTTTTTTGAGACAAGGTAACAAAAAAAATCGAAATTCTGGAGTCACTTTTTTATGGAGTTTCTACTCTAGGGGAGCATCAGAGGGGCTTCAAATGGGACATGGTGTCAAAAAACCAGTCCAGCAAAATCTGCCTTTCAAAAACCATATGGCGTTCCCTTACCTTCTACGCCCTGCCGTTTGGCGATACTGCAGTTTACGACCACATATGGGGCGTTTCTGCAAACTACAGAATCAGGGCAATATACATTAAGTTTTGTTTTTGCTGTTAACCCTGTTTTATTACTGGAAAAATTAATTAAAATGGGAAATTTTCAAAAAAATAGCTGTTTTTGGACTGTTTTTATTTTTTGTTATATACATCGTAGATCTGACAGGTTAGATTGTGTGCTATTTCTATAGAGCAGGTTGTTACGGACACGATAATACCAAATATGACTACTTTTTGGGGTTTTTTGTTTCAGTTTTTCATAACAAAGCATTTTTTAAAAACGATTTTTTTTTAGTGTCTCCAATTTCTAAAAGCCATATTTTTTATTTATTTTTTGAGCGACTGTCTTATGTAGGGGCTAATTTTTTGCGGGATGAGATGACGGTTTGATTGGCACTATCATGGGGTGCATATGACATTATGGTTGCTTGCTATTACACTTTTTGTGATGTAAGGTGACAAAAATGGCTTTTGATACGGTATTTATATTATTTGTTTTGCTGTGTTCACCTGAGGGGTTAGGTCATGTGTTAGTTTTATAGAGCAGGTTGTTAGGGACGCGGCGATATCTAATATGTATACTTTTTATTTATTTGTTTAAGTTTTACACAATAATATCATTTTTGAAACAAAAAAAATCATGTCTCCGTAGTCTGAGAGCCATATTTTTTTTATTTTTTAGGCCGATTGTTCTATGTGGGGTATCATTTTTTGCAGGATAAGATGACGGTTTGATTGGCACTATTTTTGAGTGCATATAACTTTTTGATCGCTTGCTATTACAGTTTTTGTAATGTGAGTAAATGTTTTTTTTTACATTGTTTTTATTTAATTTTTTTACGGTATTTACCTGAGGGGTTAGATCATGTGATATTTTTATAGAGCAGGTTTTTACGGATGCGGCGATACCTAATATGTCTACTGTTTTTATATTTATTTTACTTTAACACAATAACAGCATTTTAGAAAAAAAAATAATGTTTTAGTGTCTCCATAGTCTGAGGGACATATTTTTTTATTTTTTTGGGCGATAGTCCTATGTAGGGGCTCATTTTTTGTGGGATGAGATGGTGGTTTGAATGGTCCTATTTTGGGAGGCATACGTCTTTTTGATCGCTTGGTATTACACTTTTTGTGATGTAAGGTGACAAAAAATGGATTTTTTTACACCTTTTTTTTTTGCCCCAAAGACGCACTTTTCCCCCCCCCCAAAAAAATGGGGGGGAAATGCCCCTGCGTCTTATGGGGCGAATGCTGACATTTTTACAACGCAGTCTGATATGCTCCAGCATCGCAGGCTGCAATGTATGAGCGAGGAGGAGCTGGGGGCCGGCAATTGCGGCGGGGCCGGTGTGTTCACTGTACTCCGGCCCGCCGCTCCAGTGCTGCACTATACAAATATAAAATGTCTCATTCAAATCAAGTTAATTAAAGCTGCCCCTTCACTTGTATATCACTTGTATATCTACTCACAACAGCTTTTTGTAGAACGCAGGCAGGCTGGGCGGGCGGCAGCGTAACTCACTGATGTCACGTGCCTGCGCCGCCTACTTTATGAATGAAGCAGGCGGCGCAGGCACGTGACGTCAGTGAGTCACCCTGCCACCCACCCGGCCTGCCTACATTCTACAAAAAGCTGTTGTGAGTAGATATACAAGTGAGGGGGCAGCGTTAATGAACTTGATTTGAATGAGACATTTTATATTTCTATAGTGCAGCACTGGGTGGTGGGTGTTGGATCTGTGGATGACATTTTTATTGGGGACATCTGTGGATGGCACTGTTAAGGGGTGGGGGTCTGTGAATGGCACTGTTATGGGGTGGGGGGTCTGTGGATGGCACTGTTGTGGGGTGGGGGATCTGTGGATGCCATCCACAGATCCCCCATAACAGTGTCATCCACAGATCCCCCATAACAGTGTCATCCGCAGATTCCCCCCATAACAGTGTCATCCGCAGATTCCCCCCATAACAGTGTGTCATCCGCAGATTCCCCCATAACAGTGTGTCATCCACAGATCCCCCATAAGGCCCCTTTCACACGGGTGTGATTTCCGCGCGGGTGCAATACATGAGGTGAAAGCATTGCACCCGCACTGAATCCAGACCCATTCATTTCTATGGGGCTGTGCACATGAGCGGTGATTTTCCTGCATTACTTTTGCGTTGCGTGAAAATCGCAGCATGTTCTATATTCTGCGTTTTTCACGCAACGCAGGCCCCATAGAAGTGAATGGGGCTACGGGAAAATCGCAAGCATCCGCAAGCAAGTGCGGATGCGGTACGATTTTCCTGCATGGTTGCTAGGAGACGATCGGGATGGGGACCCGAGCTTTATTATTTTCCCTTATAACATGGTTATAAGGGAAAATAATAGCATTCTCACTACAGAATACTTAGTAAAATGTGCATTAAGGGGTTAAAAATAAAAAAAATAAACTCACCTTATCCACTTGATCGTAGTTGCTGATCTCTTCTCTCTTCAAGCATTAGCTGCCGGCTAAAGGACCTGTGGTGACGTCACATCACATGGTCCAATCACATGGTCCACCACCATGGTGATGGACATTTGATGAGCTCAGTGACGTCATCACAGGTCCTTTAGCCGACAGCTAATGAATGAAGAAGAAATCGCAACTACGCGATCAAGTGGATAAGGTGAGTTAATTTTTTTTATTTTTAACCCCTCCATCCACATTTTACTAAGCATTCTGTATTGAGAATGCTATTATTTTCCCATATAGCCATGTTATAAGGGAAAATAATAAAATCTACAGAATACTCAACCCAATCCCGAACTTCAGTGAAGTCCGGGTTCGGGTCTGGGTACCAAACATGCCGATTTTTCCCACTTGCGTGCAAAACGCATTAAAGCGCTTTGCACTCACGCTGAAAAATCGTGCATTTTCCCGCAATGCACCCACCTCTTATCCGGGCGTCAAACATGACGCCCGTGTGAAAGGGGCCTAAGTGTGCTACACTTAATAGGGTTAGGTAAAAAATGTCTTGGTGCGTGCATTGCATGTTTCTTATGTGTGATAGGAACTGCATGTGTCTTGTTTCTGACTGACAAGAGCAGGATATCTATATATGCAGGGGCGTAGCTATAGGGGGATGCAGAGGTAGCAGTCGCTACCGGGCCCAGGAGCCTGTGGGGACCCGAAGACCCTTGTGCCACATAAGAAGACACCGGTATTATAGAAAGTGCGTGCCGGTCAAGTTACACCTCTGGCTGGAGGGAAGGGGTTAGGTCAAGAATTTGGCATGTAGGGGGGGTGCCGTTTCAGTTTTTGCCTCGGGCAGTACAAAGGCTATATGCTCCCCTGCACTGAGGAAGGGGGCCCAAGCTGAACTCTTGCACCAGGGCCCATGAGCCTTTAGCCCTGTTCACTATAATGGGGCCGGGCCGGAGGTTTGGCCGCAGCACGGCAAACATGCCGATGGGTGGCCGGACAAAAACTACAGTGGACTTCCAGCGGAACGGTGGGCTAGCGTTAGCACGGATGCAGAAGGCTGCTCCCCCGCCGGAACATCCTGCCGGACCCTGCTACTGCAAGTGTGAAAGTAGCCTAAATTCTGCCACATGTTTGTTTGTGCATTTTGCTGTGAGTGTCTGCCATCATACTTCATCTGTATAATTTCTATTATCGCTGTAAGGGCTCATGAACACGATTGTTGGATGTTTTGCAGTCTGCAAATTGCGGATCTGCAAAATATGAATACCGGGTGTGTGCATTCCACATTATAGGGAACAGAACAGCGGCCTCTAATAGAACAGTCCTGTCCTTGTCTGTAATGCCGACAATAATAGGACATGTTCTATTTTTTTGCGGAACGGAAATACGGACACGGAATGCACACCGAGTAACTTCTGTTTTTTGCGGCCCCATTGAAGTGAATGGTTTCACATACGGGCCACAAAAAAATAAAAATGGTACGGACACGGAAAAAAAATAAGTTTGTGTGCAGGAGCCCTAAGGTGGGTTCCCAGAATCAGTTACACTGGTGGGACCTAGGTACCCTAGTCCGACACTGGCTGCAGGGCATGGGAGGGTGCAGCAGACTGACCCAACCATTTGAGAGGGGGGTGTCTCAGACTACCTCTGCATCCCTGTACACGCTGTAAGTAAACTGTAGATCACAGCTCTGCCCTAATTGAACCCAGTTAAAGGGAGTCTGTCACCAAAGTTGGACATAATAGACCGCTGACATAGCTTTGTAGCATCACTTTAGATGAATGAAACGGTACCTTTGTTGTCTTCTTCAGAGCTTCACCTGCTTCAAAAACGGACTTTTATTGATATGTAAATGAGGGCTCGCAAGTGCCCAGGGCGGAGTTAAGTTCTTTGGAGCCCAGGCTGCTCATCCTCTTTAGTTTTTATCCCCGCCCCTGTCTCTGTCTCTGCCCGCCCTTCTATTGCCTTTCTTCCTCCTCCTCTGGTAGCGAACTCCTGCGCCTGCGCTCAGGGCTGGGACAAGGTCCACCACCAACAGAGGCTGAGCTGCCCAAGTGCGCCCCTTCCAACTTGTGGATGACACTGCTATGGGGGATCTGTGATGAATGATACTGTTATTGGGGAATCTGTGGATGACACATTTGTGTCATCCACAGATCCCCCCTCCCCATAACAGGGTCCATGTAGGAATGACCCCCAATACAAGGGGTGAGGCTGTGGGGTTGTATCTGCTTTTTTGATGACAGCGCCAGCGAGGCCCGTGCAGTGACTGTATCCTCTCACACTGATAGATCTTAACTATATAACTGTAGTGATTTGCTACAGTTATATAGTTAATAAGATTATATCCAGTGAGCGGGGGATGGGATGGGGGGTGTAGTAGAATACAGTCACTGCACGGGCCCTGCTGTCAGTATGAAATAGCATATGTGATCTCACCTCTTTTATTGGTGGTCATTCAGTAAATTAACCCTGTCGTGGGGGAGGGGTGTCTGTGGGACAAATATGTGTCATCCACAGATTCTCCCCATAACAGGGTTCATTTAGTGATTGACCACCCAAATTGTGGTGACCCAATACATGGGAGTTGCATCTGCAGAGCTTTTGTATAATGCCACCCCACACTGTAGTGTCCCCCACACAGTAATGTCCGCCACACAGTAATGTCCGCCACACTGCCCCCGCACAGTAATGTCCGCCACACTGCCCCCCGCACAGTAATGTCCGCCACACTGCCCCCCGCACAGTAATGTCCGCCACACTGCCCCCCGCACAGTAATGTCCGCCACACTGCCCCCGCACAGTAATGTCCGCCACACTGCCCCCACACAGTAATGTCCGCCACACTGCCCCCCACACAGTAATGTCCGCCACACTGCCCCCCACACAGTAATGTCAGCCACACTGCCCCCCACACAGTAATGGCCCCCACACCCCCTCAACCACACAGCAGTGCCCCCACATAGTAATTTGTCATGCCTCCCTCTTGTCATGCTTTTTCTGCCCCGTCATTCTCCCCCATCTTGTCATGCTCTTTTACCCCCCCATGTTGTCATGCTCTTTCTGCCCCCCATGTTGTCACAGACTTAATGAAAGGGGCCCGGCATTTTCACTGTACTTAATGCCGGGCCCCATCAGAGCGCTCCTCTCACCTCCATTATGGTCACTTCTCCAGGCTTCCAGGATCAGGCCCCAGCGCTGCTCACATTAGCAGGTGGGCGGAGCCTAACGGAGGTCCGTTAGGCTCCGCCCACCTGCTTACTCTGTTTCTAGTTAGAGCCAGAGGCAGCGGGGCCTGATGCTGGGGGCCTGAAGCAGCATAATGGAGGTGAGAGGAGCGCCTGACAGGGCCTGGCTCAGGGAATGACAGGAGGGAGCGCTGAGCGGTTCCCCCCTGTCAGTCCCTCTCCCTCTCGCCGGCCCCTGCCTGCGCCCTGAGGCTGGAGCCTCCCCAGCCTCTGTGTCGGCCCGGCCCTGCCTGCGCTCAGCTTTGCCTCGGCGGGGCATGCGCACTGCGATGCCCACTGTGGGAACGGCATCAATGTAGCTACTGCGCATGTCCACCAGCTTACAGCTGGGTTTGCAGCGTCAGCCGGGGAATGCGCAGTAGCTACATTGATGCCGTTCCCACAGTGGGCATCGCAGTGCGCATGCCCCGCCGAGGCAAAGCTGAGCGCAGGCGCAGGAGTTCGCTACCAGAGGAGGAGGAAGAAAGGCAATAGAAGGGCGGGCAGAGACAGAGACAGGGGCGGGGATAAGAACTAAAGAGGCCGAGCAGCCTGGGCTCCAAAGAACTTAACTCCGCCCTGGGCACTTGCGAGCCCTCATTTACATATCAATAAAAGTCCGTTTTTGAAGCAGGTGAAGCTCTGAAGAAGACAACAAAGGTACCGTTTCATTCATCTAAAGTGATGCTACAAAGCTATGTCAGCGGTCTATTATGTCCAACTTTGGTGACAGACTCCCTTTAAAATGCACCCAAGAAGTAAAATCTAAAGAAAATAAATAGCAGATGATCATCCCCATAGGTGCTGACCAGGGGTGATACGTATCTATCACGAGGCAAACAAGGCATTTGCCTAGGGCGGCACTTGCCAATGGGGCGACAAAATGCGGATATATTCAGATCCGATGGTATATTCTAACCCGCAGGCGTTACCATGTAACTTTAAATGAGCGCTTATATCTTTACTAGGGTATCGTACTCTCAGCTCCGGTAACAGGCAGCAGTGCGGGCGGCGCTCACTCACTGATGTCACGTGCCTGCTCCTCCCACTAGGCGGCGCAGGAGCGTCACATCAGTGAGTGAGCGCCGCCCGCACTGCCTGTTACCGGAGCTGAGAGTAAGATACCCTAGTAAAGAGATAAGCGCTTATTTAAAGTTACAGATTACTGTTAATAAATGTATAATCCTGTGAGCAGCAGGGAGGGGAATCTGTGGATGGCACTGTCATTGGGGGGGATCTGTGGATGGCACTGTCATGGGGGATCTGTGGATGGCAATGTCATAGGGGAGATCTGTCATGGGTGGGGGATCTGTGGATGGCACTGTTATGGGGGAAGAGATCTGTGGATGACACTGTCATGGGGGGATCTGTGGATGGCACTGTCATGGGGGGGATCTGTGGATGGCACTGTCATGGGGGGATCTGTGGATGGCAATGTCATAGGGAGATCTGTCATGGGGGGGGATCTGTGGATGGCACTGTCATGGGGGGATCTGTGGATGGCAATGTCATAGGGGAGATCTGTCATGGGTGGGGATCTGTGGATGGCACTGTTATGGGGGAAGAGATCTGTGGATGACACTGTCATGGGGGGGATCTGTGGATGGCACTGTCATGGGGGGATCTGTGGATGGCACTGTCATGGGGGGGATCTGTGGATGGCACTGTCATGGGGGGATCTGTGGATGGCAATGTCATAGGGGAGATCTGTCATGGGTGGGGGTCTGTGGATGGCACTGTCATGGGTGGGGATCTGTGGATGGCACTGTCATGGGTGGGGATCCATGGATGGCACTGTTTAGGGGGATCTGTGGATGGCACTGTTATGGGGGATCTGTGGATGACACTGTCATGGGGGTGTCTGTGGATGGCACTGTCATGGGTGGGGATCTGTGGATGGCACTGTCATGGGTGGGGGATCTGTGGATGGCACTGTTATGGGAGGGGGATCTGTGGATGGCACTGTTATGGGGGAATCTGTGGATGACACTGTCATGGGGGGTCTGTGGATGGCACTGTCATGGGTGGGGAGTCTGTGGATGGCACTGTTTAAGGGAGATCTGTGGATGGCACTGTTATGGGGAGGGGATCTGTGGATGACACTGTCATGGGGAGGGGGATCTGTGGATGGCACTGTTTAGGGGGATCTGTGGATGACACTGTCATGGGGAGGGGGATCTGTGGATGGCACTGTTTAGGGGGATCTGTGGATGACACTGTCATGGGGGGGATCTGTGGATGGCACTGTTATGGGGAGGGGGATCTGTGGATGACACTGTCATGGGGAGGGGGATCTGTGGATGGCACTGTTTAGGGGGGATCTGTGGATGACACTGTCATGGGGAGGGGGATCTGTGGATGGCACTGTTATGGGAGGGGGATCTGTGGATCATGGATGACTGATCTTTGTAAAGTGGTTGAATTTACACTTTATATTATTATATCTAAAGATTCTCTTTAAATAATAGATGCAACATTTGGTACAGAAAGCACAAAATATTGGCCTTCGTTATTCACTTTTAAATACAGAAAGCAAGATGTGAGCTCTAACAGGAAAGGGTGGAGCCTAAAGAGGAAGGGGTGGAGTTTACAGAGGAAGGAGTTTGACCTTGGAAGGAAGGGGTGGGTCAAATTTATATTAGGGGGGGTGCCTGAGTTTAGTCTCACCTAGGGCAGCACAAAACCAAGATACACCACTGATGCTGACTTATATATCATTTTGGAGCTCCTGACTGGGCAGTCACTTTAATTGTTTCTAGTCCTATTTCTGATGAGGGGCAGCTGCAATTTCCATCTCAGGGCTTCTTCTCAAGAAGTACAGTATTATTCACTGTTGTGCTGCATGGTGAGATTCCCCGGAAATCAATGCCACGTCTGAAAAATCCATGTGTCAGAGCTTCTAGGCCTTGGAAATTATTGATTATTGCCAAAGGAAAAGGAGCTCAGGCAGATTACCCACCGGGGACCCAGAGTGTGGTCTGAGCTCAAACTGGTGTGGGGACCCAGCGTGTGGTCTGAGCTCAAACTGGGGTGGGGACCCAGCGTGTGGTCTGAGCTCAAACTGGTGTGGGGACCCAGCGTGTGGTCTGAGCTCAAACTGGTGTGGGGACCCAGCGTGTGGTCTGAGCTCAAACTGGTGTGGGGACCCAGCGTGTGGTCTGAGCTCAAACTGGTGTGGGGACCCAGCGTGTGGTCTGAGCTCAAACTGGTGTTTATTCCCATTTGTTTATAGGGCACCAACATGGTCTGGAGCAATGGCCCCCTTTCACACCAGTCTGTCCCTAGGGAACCTCACAATCTAAGGCTACATACACACGACCGTATAAATGAGTCCACATCCGTTCCGCAATTTTGCGGAACTTGTGCGGACCCTTTCATTTTTATGGGGCCGCAAAAAATGTGGACTGCACACCGTGTGCTGTCCGTATCCATTGCTCCGTGCCACAGCCTTACAAAAAAAATTGAACATGTCCCAAGAGTAGGCATTTCTATGACAGCCACGGCATGTGCGGTCGGCATGCTGCGGAACGCACACAGTCCAGTGTCCGTGTTTTGCGGATCCGCAAAACACCACGTTTGTGTGAATGTAGCCTAAGGCCTCATGCACACGAACGTATTTTGTTTTCGTGTCCGTTCCGTTTTTTTTTGCAAATAGGATGCAGACCCATTCATTTCAATGGGTCCGCAAAAAATGCGGATAACACACCATGTGCTGTCTGCATCCATATGTCCATTCCGTAGCCCCGCAAGAAAAATATAACATGTCCTATTCTTATCCGTTTTAGGTATTGTTACAATGCATCCGCCAAAAAAAATTGACGGCATACGGATGTCATCCTTTTTTTATTGCGGATCCACAATTTGCGGACCGCAAAACACATACGGTCGTGTGCATGTAGCCTAATTCTGATATCTCAAACACACACACACGTGCTCTAGGGACAATTTTATAAGAAGCCGATAAACCTATCAGTATATTTATAGTGTGGGAAGAAACTTAAGAACCTGCAGGAAACCCATACAAAGCCTATTGTAAGAGTTCAGAAGTTCTCTCATAGTGGGAAACCTCCTTTAAAGGACCATTATAGTCTGTACGAGTTCTGTGACTTCCTGAAGAAAACATTTTCCATCTATGTTCAATGAATAATGCATAAGTATATAAGTACAAAAGCAAAAAACAAACAATGCAACAGCACTCTGCAAAGACAAATAATCAAGTGAATACAATAGTGCCATGCTCAGTGCTAATGCTACGTTATAAATGTGAGATTCTTGGAAAATACATTTTGTACAAAAAATGTTGTGCCTGTCCGCCTGTGTCAAGGACAGTAACACTAACACTAAGTATATAATGTAATACTGAAATGTATATAATGTATTAGTATAAGTATATATAATCTAATAGTATATAAGTATCTAAAATGTAATAGTATATAAATATAAATATATATATAATCTAATAGTATATAAGTAACTATAATGTAATAGTATATAAATATATATATATATATATATAATCTAATAGTATATAAGTATCTATAATGTAAAAGTATATAAGTATCTATAATTTAGTAGTAGTATATATATATATATATATATATATAATCCTAATAATATATAAGTATATATAATGTAATCGTCCATGATTATAAACAATCTAATAGTATATAAATATATAAAATCTAATAGTATAGTATATAATAATGCCACTATGGGGGGACATTATTAATACTAGGAGCCACTATGGGGGACATTATTAATACTGGGGGCAACTATGGGGGATATCATTATAAATCCTGGTGCCACTATGTGGGACAGTATTACTGCTGAAGGCCACTATGGGGAGCATTATTAATGCTGGGGGTCACTATGAGGGACATTATTACTGCTGGGGGCCACTATAGGGAACATTAGGTATACTGCCAGGTTGGGATTTAACTAAAAAAAAGCCAATGAAAATCATCCATTTTAATGGCCCTAAAAAGATGCAAAATGGACAGAAAATGGATGCAAAATGGCCATGAAAAACTGACAGCTCATGTTTTATGCCCGTTTTTTACTGTTGCCTGAATGTAGCCCAAAGGGAAACATTTCAATGCCTTAGGCCTCTTGCACATGAACGTGGGGCAGCCGCATGCGGATCGCAGACCCATTCACTTGACTGGGATCCGCGATCCTTCCATTCCGCAAAAAGATAGAACAAGTTCTATTTTTTTGCTGAATAGAGGCATGGAACGGAACCCTACGGAAGCACTCCATAGTTCTTCCGTGGGGTTCCGTTCTGTGCTTCTGTTCCATTCCTCACCGTATCTCCAGATTTGTGGACCCATTCAAGTAAATGAGTCCGCATCTGTGTTGCGGAATTCATACGGCCGGTGCCCCGTGTATTGCGGAGCCGGCGTATGCGGTTCGCAATACGGCCACGGGAGCACTCGGTCGTATAAAAGAGGCCTTAAAATGATCTTACCAAAGTCCAGACCTCAATGAATCGGCGGCCTGAAGACTGCTGTACATTAGCCTTATAGTATAAGGTGTGTAAACATACGTCAGAGTACATACGTGTTTGCGCTTACATTACTAAACACACTTTCATAGCTACATACGTGCTTACTTCGAACAACATATAAGGCTAAGGTCACAAGAAAAAACGGATCCTGGACATCAGTCATGTACATTTGGCATCTGCTTGAGCCATTTCCATCAGGGATCCGTTATTTTATGTGCACAGTACTACAGGATCCATTTTTCCCCTTCATTTTACTATTCTTCTGACGGATCAAAAGACTGAAAAAAAAAAGGATGATGTGAACTCGCCCCAAACTGTGCATAGCATGAACATCATGAAGAGAAGACGGAAAATAAAAATGGAATATAGAGACACCTGATCTCACGGTCAGAGACAGGCAGTATGCCCCCCAACAGCACCACATACCACAGTGCAGCACGAAATACCCGCCCCCCGCAGCGTCACATAAACACCACAGTGCAGAACAAAATACCCCCCGCAGCGTCACATAAACACCACAGTGCAGCACAAAATGCCCCCCACAGCGTCCCATAAACACCACAGTGCAGAACAAAATACCCCCCCCCGCAGCGTCACATAAACGCCACAGTGCAGCACAAAATACCACCCCGCAGCGTCACATAAACACTACAGTGCAGCACAAAATACCACCCCGCAATGTCACATAAACACCACAGTGCAGCACAAAATACCCCCACAGCGTCCCATAAACACCACAGTGCAGAAAAAATACCCCGCAGCATCACATAAACACCACAGTGCAGCACAAAATGCCCCCCCGCAGCGCCACATAAACACCACTGTGCAGCACAAAATACCCCCCACAGCGTCACATAAACACCACAGTGCAGCACAAAATACCACCCTGCAGCGTCACATAAACACCACAGTGCAGCACAAAATACCCCCCACAGCGTCACATAAACACCACAGTGCAGCACAAAATACCACCCCGCAGCGTCACATAAACACCACAGTGCAGCACAAAATACCACCCTGCAGCGTCACATAAACACCACAGTGCAGCACAAAATACCCCCCACAGCGTCACATAAACACCACAGTGCAGCACAAAATACCCCCCACAGCGTCACATAAACACCACAGTGCAGCACAAAATACCCCCCACAGCATCACATAAACACCACAGTGCAGCACATAAACACCACAGTGCAGCACAAAATACCACCCTGCAGCATCACATAAACACCACAGTGCTGCACAAAATACCCGCCCCCCGCAGCGTCACATAAACACCACAGTGCAGCACAAAATACCACCCCACAATGTCACTTAAACATCAAAGTGCAGCGCAAAACACCACCTCACAGCATCACATAAACACCACAGTGCAGCACAAAATACCACCCCGCAGCGTCACATAAACACCACAGTGCAGCACAAAATACCACCCCGCAGCGTCGCATAAACACCACAGTGCAGCACAAAATACCACCCCGCAGCGTCGCATAAACACCACAGTGCAGCACAAAATACCACCCCGCAGTGTCACATAAACACCACAGTGCAGCACAAAATACCACCCCGCAGCGTCGCATAAACACCACAGTGCAGCACAAAATACCCCCCCGCAGCATCACATAAACACCACAGTGCAGCACAAAATACCCCCCCACATCGTCCCATAAACACCACAGTGCAGCAAAAAATACCACCCCGCAGCATCACATAAACACCACAGTGCAGCACAAAATACCCCCCCACATCGTCCCATAAACACCACAGTGCAGCAAAAAATACCACCCTGCAGCATCACATAAACACCACAGTGCAGCACAAAATACCACCCCGCAATGTCACATAAACACCACAGTGCAGCACAAAATACCCCCCGCAGCGTCCCATAAACACCACAGTGCAGCAAAAAATACCACCCTGCAGTGTCACATAAACACCACAGTGCAGCACAAAATACCCCCCCACATCGTCCCATAAACACCACAGTGCAGCAAAAAATACCACCCCGCAGCGTCACATAAACACCACAGTGCAGCACAAAATACCCCCCCACATCGTCCCATAAACACCACAGTGCAGCAAAAAATACCACCCTGCAGCATCACATAAACACCACAGTGCCGCACAAAATACCACCCCGCAATGTCACATAAACACCACAGTGCAGCACAAAATACCACCCTGCAGTGTCACATAAACACCACAGTGCAGCACAAAATACCCCCCCACATCGTCCCATAAACACCACAGTGCAGCACAAAATACCACCCCGCAGCGTCCCATAAACACCACAGTGCAGCAAAAAATACCACCCTGCAGTGTCACATAAACACCACAGTGCAGCACAAAATACCCCCCCACATCGTCCCATAAACACCACAGTGCAGCAAAAAATACCACCCCGCAGCGTCACATAAACACCACAGTGCAGCACAAAATACCACCCTGCAGCGTCACATAAACACCACAGTGCAGCAAAAAATACCCCCCACAGCGTCACATAAACACCACAGTGCAGCACAAAATACCACCCTGCAGCATCACATAAAAACCACAGTGCAGCAAAAAATACCACCCCGCAGCGTCACATAAACACCACAGTGCAGCACAAAATACCACCCTGCAGCGTCCCATAAACACCACAGTGCAGCACAAAATACCCCCCGCAGCGTCCCATAAACACCACAGTGCAGCAAAAAATACCACCCTGCAGCATCACATAAACACCACAGTGCAGCAAAAAATACCACCCCGCAATGTCACATAAACACCACAGTGCAGCACAAAATACCACCCTGCAGCATCACATAAAAACCACAGTGCAGCAAAAAATACCACCCCGCAGCGTCACATAAACACCACAGTGCAGCACAAAATACCACCCCGCAGCGTCACATAAACACCACAGTGCAGCAAAAAATACCACCCCGCAATGTCACATAAACACCACAGTGCAGCGCAAAACACCACCCCACAGCGTCACATAAACACCACAGTGCAGCACAAAATACCACCCCGCAATGTCACATAAACACCACAGTGCAGCGCAAAACACCACCCCACAGCGTCACATAAACACCACAGTGCAGCACAAAATACCCCCCGCAGCGTCCCATAAACACCACAGTGCAGCAAAAAATACCACCCCGCAGCATCACATAAACACCACAGTGCAGCAAAAAATACCACCCTGCAGCGTCACATAAACACCACAGTGCAGCACAAAATACCACCCCGCAGCGTCACATAAACACCACAGTGCAGCAAAAAATACCACCCTGCAGTGTCACATAAACACCACAGTGCAGCAAAAAATACCACCCCGCAATGTCACATAAACACCACAGTGCAGCAAAAAATACCACCCCGCAGCATCACATAAACACCACAGTGCAGCACAAAATACAACCCCGCAGCGTCACATAAACACCACAGTGCAGCACAAAATACCCCCCCACGTCGTCCCATAAATACCACAGTAATAAAAAATACCTCCCAGCAGCACCAAATAAATATCACAGTACACAAAAAAAAACAGCGGTGCCAAATAAATGCCATAGTGCGGCACAAATACACCCAGCTGCACCAGACACCACAGTGCAGCAACAGTGACAGCAGCATTGTTACCACTAACCTTCCCTCTTCCACTGACAGCAGCATTGTTACCTCTAACCACCCCAACCCTGCTGACATCGTTTTTATCAACACCACCCCAGGACCTTTAGTTCTTGGAACCTGCACTGATAATGCTGGACTTGTTCTATCAGTGCAATTTTATGTTGGGTTGCCCCCTTCCTGACCCGCCCACGGGGAATCTGCCCTTCACATGAATGGGTGAGTCTTGCACAAAAATCTGACCTAAATGGTGCACTTGGCGAATTTTCTTTTCACGGACCGATGGTCAATGTGGAACATTGCTCATGTGAATTGGCCCTTTGACTATATGGGGTCAGTGCTAGTCCAGTAACACAATGAGGGGAATATCACTCTTCTGAATGAGCCCCTAAACGAGTGGTCTAGCCCCCTGGCGTTTGTTTTTATCAAAAAGCTTAGAATGGTGTAAAATAACAAATCGTGTAATACCTTACCGATCCTGGACATGTGACTGCTAGTCGCTGGCTGCAGCAGTGAGATCACTGGTTGCAGCCGTTATGTCACCATGGTGGCCAGGGGACATGAGAGTCACAGGCGCGGTGGTGGATCAGTAAGGTGAGTATTACTTGTTATCTCACACCCTTTCAATCTACAGTCACTAGAAGAAAGGGACTATTATCTCACCGCTTGATGGGACTACTCACAAGGTTCATTTCTGAATGGGGGCTGTAAACCTAAAAACAGCAGTAATATTTTTATCAAATTTTTTTGCAAATTATTTGAATGTCAAAATACGAATAAAAGTAATCTTTACGTTATTTTTTTTTTTACAGCTGAACATTTTAGTGGACACTGGCAGCAGTAATTTTGCAGTGGGTGCAGCCCCCCACCCTTTCCTGAAGAGATACTATCATCGCCAGAGGTAAGTGACATGGGACTGCATATCATTCATTAGTCCGAATCTGGCTATAGATATCGTAAAGCTGAATGCCCCCCCATGTGGCCACGTAAGCCCTGACTGGCTGCTCAGACTTAGTAATTGACATAGGGAGAAGGAGATAAGCCACTGGCAGTCACCTCTGGCGCCACTTATCTCCGAGAGAATAAATAATTGGACATGTTAATATCTAAAATCTGTTTTAGGCCTCTTGCACACGACATTTTTTGCAGACCGTATACTGGAAGTTTTTTCAGTTCAGTATACTGACAGTATACTAAACCATTCACTTCAATGGGTCTGCAAAAAATACTGAAGTGTCTCCGTTTCCGTTTTTCCGTTCCGTTTAAATACAGAACATGTCCTATTCTTGCCCGCAAATCACGTTCAGTGGCTCCATTCAAGTCAATGGGTCCGCAAAAAAAACGTAAAGCATACAGAAAGGCATCCGTATGTCTTCCGTATCCGTTCCGTTTTTGCTGAACAATCTATTGAAAATTTAAAGCCCAGCCCAATTTTTTCTATGTAATTAATGTATACTGTATATGCCATATGGAAAAACGGAACGGAACAACGGAACCAAAACGGAAACACAACGAAAGCAAACAACGGAAAAACGGATCCGAAAAAAACGGACCGCAAAATACTGAAAAAGCCATACGGTCGTGTGCAAGAGGCCTTATCCTCAGCTACATGTAAAATCACACTGGACTCCCCCGAACCACAGGTGACGATGAAATGACCACAGTCCCACCACTCATTTTTGCAAGATTTCCTACTGGGGAGATCCTAGGCCACAGTGCAAAATCTGCAACAGGGCCCAGCACCCATCACCTGCCACGTACAATACTGGTGACTCCTAGAGTGGATCACTAGAAAGGGGGCTCTAAGCTCCTAGTTCCTCCTCGAGACCACAGCAAGGAGGAGTTTGATTGGAGGGGTGGTCATTTAAGTGCATGCCGTTCCGTTCCGTATAAATGAGGCCGACAGAAACATTTAACAGCTCTCTACATATAAATAATGAATCAGACGATAGGAAATGACATATCCCCAAGCTCGGTGCCTCACCCTTTGTCCGACGCTCCCTGAGATAGGAGATCTGACGGATTAACTTTAAATAAGGAAAAAAAAATCAATGGGGTGGGAATTCATCATTCTCCCTGCGTCGTTTTTTGCTATAAAAAAGTCTCAAATCCGACTTTTCAATGCAATAATGACTGGAATCCACGGACCTAGATTTCATTCTAGCACACGGACTGCCAGAGGAGGCATGTCATGTATGACCATAGCCACAAGCCGTAGTTTCTGGAAAATACTTTAATGCGATTGATCTTCAGTACCGTCCATATTATCTCAGCAGATCTCATCGTTCTCCGAGGTTGCCTTCCCCTGATTCTCAGATTACTTAGGATGACTAATGAGGATGGGCACCGTAGGCGGAAAGCAGCAGATGTCGGGCCCTCGCTGTGACCTGTGACTTGATTTCCACACTGACTGCTGGAAGAGGTCCCAGTGGAGCTTGTTAGTAATAACGAGTCAGTAGGGGATGCGATAATTGCTATAGTTACGTATTGATCTAATTTACCTGTAAATCCTGCCCAAAAGATAACACTATTGTTATTGTGTGGCCATCATCATTATAATCTGAATATACAAGGAGAAAGAACATGACAGGCTACATTCACATGACCGTAAGTGTTTTGCGGTCCGCAAATTGCAGATCTGAAAAACACGGATACCGGCCGTGTGCATTACGCATTTTTAGGACCGCACATGGCCGGCGCTATATAGAAAATGCCTATTCTTGTCCACGATTGCGGACAACAGTAGGACATGCTCTATATTTTCGCGGGGCTGCGGAACGGAACTACTGATGCGGACAGCAGACAGTGCTAAAATGAATAAGTCCGCATCCATTACGCAAAATTACAGAACGGATGCGGACCCAGACTTACGGTGGTGTGAATGCCCCCTTAGGGCTCATGCACAAGAACGTATGTATTTTGCAGTCTGACAAAAAGTACGTGTGACATCCTTATTGCTTCCGTTTTTTTGAGCATCCATTGTGCGCAAAAAAGGGCAAGAATAGGACATGTTCTATCTTTTTTGCAGAACGGCTATGCAGGCGTAAGGAAACGGAATGCACACGGAGTCATTTCCGTTTTTTGGTTTTTTTTTGCAGACCAATTGAAGTGAATGATTCCACACAAAAAAACAGGCCGCAAAAAAAGAACCGGAACAGACACGGAAAAAAATATTTTGTTAGCATGAGCCCTTAGTCAAAAATACAGTGATAGAGATCATAGATTGTACATAGCGATGGTAGCTGTAAATCACTGCCTATGAGGGGACCACAATGGGAACCTATAGCAGAGCTCTACATATGTATGCATAGTTGCCAACAGTCTTGAATTTGGTGTGCTGGCTCGGGCAAGCCGATGGGTGGGGCTTAAAGGGGTTCTCCAAGCTTGTGTAGAAAAAACACTTTGAGCAGTTCTTTCCCTCCCTTTGCTCCAACAATTCCGCAATCCCAGCTGGGATCATATGATCGCCTGAACAACTGTGGGCTCTTCCTCTTACGTTGCGACCTGATGTGCTCCACTTTCTTCCCATTTAGCTACATCTACATTATACACTGAGACTCTGCAGTTAGGGGGCAGCAGTTCAGAGATTTGTTTTACAGCAGCCACATTAGGCCCCATGCACACGACCGTTGTTTGATTCCGTGTCCGTTGCTCCGTTTTTCGTGATTTTCGAAACCTCGGCAAATGCACCGTTTGTCCTCCGCGTCCGTGGTCCGTGATTCCAGTCCGTCAAAAAAATATAACCTGTCCTATTCTTGCCCGTGAAAAACGGTTTACGGACCCATTCAAGTCAATGAGTCCGTGAAAAAATGCGGATGGCCATCCGTGTGTCATCCGCGTTCCGTGTCCGTTTTTTTTGCGGATCCCTTGGCAGGCACTTGGGAAAAATTGTCAGCCTGTCTTTTGGTAAAATCTTTTGGGTCATGTCCGCTAAAAAAAACGGAAGACACACGGAAACACAACGGAAGGCAAAAACGGACACGGATCACTGAACAACGGAACCCCTTTTTGCGGACGGCATAAAAAAACGGTCGTGTGCATGAGGCCTTACCATAAGAAGACAACTCAGAGAACTTTGCCTTATACGGGAATGGGTTGTGGGTGTGTCCTTGACCTCAGATGAGGTCATTGTGTAGGGAGGGGGAGGAGGTGAGCTCTGACTGTTATCTATTGTGAATGGTGAATCCCATGCTATCTATATTTAGGTGATGCTACCTGTGGTGATAATGAGGTGACTGCTGAGAAGTGATCTCTACAGAACATAAAGTGTCAACCTATGATGAAGCTCAGTGGCCAAAGTGAAAGCTGCATTGTGTCCTACTGGAAGCAAGTGACATAGAACTGATGTCCCCTAACTCACACTGCGGAGTCTCAGTGTATCCTATGTGATGGAGCTTCAGCCTGTCTCCCCTGCCTACTGCTTGTGATAGGTTTCTCCCAATCAGCTCTTACAAGCAGGAGGCAGGAAAAGCAGTATGAAGCTGCATCTCATAGAAGTACATTGGACTCTCACCGATAGCAAAGATGGGAGTGAGTCGGGTGAGTTTTATACCTCGGCAGCTAATCGCTGTACAGCCTCACATATGCAAACCTGGCCTCTTACATCACTGCAAACCTGGCCTCTTACATAAGGCAGAAGTCTTCAGCAGCTCTCTATACGTGGGGGGTCCTACAGGGGGATAAGGAGGTCTGAGCTTGGTAGGGGAGGAAGTGTCTGAGTCCTAGGAGAGATTTGATATGTGATGTCACAATGCATAGTTACATAGGTTGAAAAAAAAAGACACAGGTAATCCTGTAGTTCACAGGAAGTCCTTCACACAGGAGAGTCTGATATCATGTCTGCACAGGGGAGCAAGCTCCGGTCTGGTGGTCAGACTGAGGATCACGGGACCTGGAGCTCATAATGTATGGCTTTAATTGAGGTGGGAAGAAGCAAGTTACATTGCTAGAATATTGTTAGTGAGTTACCATTAAATATTTTTAACCATTACACAGTAGTTAGTTTCTGATCACAGATTCCCTTTAAAGCAAATCTGTCACCAGCAGCCTCCCTATCAAACTGTTTGCTGTGGTTCACCTGATTAAAACACATTATTTTTTTTAGTTAATCCAAGGCTCCGTTTCCAATTTATGATACTTTTTCTTAATATGCAAATTATACCTTTAGTGCAATGACAGCATCACCATTGCTCTTGTTGCACCCAAGCTCCGCTCCTTTCTGTGGCTGTGGCGTAATCATAACTCAGGAACAGAGTCGCGGAACAACAAAAGAAAAACTGCGTTTTAATCAGGTGAACCGCAGCCATGTGTCTATGCAAACAGTTGGATTCTCTTTGTAAGTGGATCTCTTTGAAACTGCCATAAAATGACATACTATAGGTGGTCATTCATCCTAGGTAGCTGTCAGCCGCACTATATCATCCATCCCCTCCGTCCCCCATATATATGGACCCGCTTCCCCCATACACGCTCACTTGGCCTGCATGTGTTCTCAGTAGTAGTAGCGCTGACAGACTCTTCTACTGGAAGCTTATGTTCCCAGAGAACAAAAGGAGTTCAACATGGCCTACGCTACTTTCCATCGAAATTTGCCATCAAGGGAGAGTCGGGATCCCCCCTCCGTACACATTAGATGCAGACAATTATCTCAGCTCCATAGCAGTGAATGGAGAGAGTCGATAGGGTAGATTGCAATGGGACCCCATTCTGAGACAGAGGTAGGACCCGCACCTATCGGACGTTTATACTACAAAGAACGTGTCTTCTGGAGGATCCCGCTCATTTATTTATTACACCAGTGACCACCAGCCGGTTGTGAAACTACAACCCCCAGCCTCCCTGACAGCCTTCATCGTCAGGAGGACGGCTACGTGATTAGGACTTGTCCAGTTTGGGCTTTTAATTTCAAATATAAAATGGTGGTGACTGAATTTGGTATCTCTGTAACCGTACTGACCCGGAGAATAAAGGTGACATGTCTAAAAAAAGAAAGCCCAAGAAAATGTGAGTTTTTTTCCCCACCTCTTCCCACGGAGAATTTTTTCCCTGTTCTTCAACGCTTAATATAGAAAATTGAATGGTGCCATTAAATAATACAACTTGTCCTGCAAAAAAAGTAAAAAAAAAAAAAAAATAGTTTTTTTTTTTTTTTAACAGCCTCAAGGGATTATGGTGATCCCGTGCTCTACAGGGCCCCTATGCAGCTGCCCAGATTGCCTATATGCTATTTACCCTCCATCTTTATACAGTACAGTCTTTTTGGTGCATTCTGCTTGTCAGACGTTTAAAGAGTTAAAATATCCGGATAGGGATACGAGACAGATGGAGCGCCGGGAAACTATGGAAACTACAGCAAACAGCAGCTGGCGAGCCTGTCACTATCCATACCAGCCCCGGGTATAGGAAACGGCTGATAATTTATCGTAAGTGGCACCAAACCCATGAACGTCTGTGATTTAGGTGAACACGTCACTGCTCGGTGATGAGGAGGAGGTCCAGAGGTTTTGTGTTTGGACGCGGATTGAGGAGGGAGACGGTGGAGACTGAACTCCACGCAGATTTCTGTGCCATTCACAGTCCTTGCTGGGTGACAACCTCTATGGACAATGGCTGCAGTGCATCCTATATGGGGTTAGTTCTTCCATAGTATTGCTGACACGTCCGTGTCCATGATGTAATCCGTGATAAGAGGGTCAGTGATTCATCCGTGAAGATGTCCGTATTTGGTCCCTGTGTCCATTTTTGCTCTCCGTGTGTCATCCGTGTTTCACAGACGCTGTACCTCTTAAAATTAATTTTCATTGCATGTCCTTCTAATGGTCCATAAAACACGTGTGTTTGTTTTCAACAAACAAAAAAGAGCATGATCCCGGCATAAAACCGCAGACGCATAGTCCATGCTATACAAATTAAAATGAATGGGTACGTGTGCTGTCCGTGGAGAACGCGCAGGGGCACATTTATTAAGACCAGCGTTTTAGATGCTGGTCTTAATAACCTCTATATCTGGCGGTGGATCCGGTGGAGTTATAAAAAGTGTGCTGCCCGCATCTGTAGTTCCGTTCCGCGGCCCCACAAAAAACATAGAGCAGGTCCTATTCTTGTCCACAATCGCGGACAAGAATAGGCACTTCTATCATAGGGCCGTCCATGTGCAATCCGCAAAATGTGGAACGCACACGGCTGGTATCCGTGTTTTGAGAATCCACAATTTGCGGATTGTAAAAGACTTACGGACCTCGGAATGGACCCTTAGACCATTTTCTACGCCTACAACAGGCATAGAAAATAATAAATAAGACGGGCCTGTCCACGTCACACCCACTTTTTGCTCTGCAATCTGCGCCAGAAATGCGCCTAATTCAGGCGTATTTCTGTTTAATAAATGACCCCCATGGCGTGAGACATGTGAATGAGGTATTAGATTCATCATGGCATTCACTATTAGATACGTTTCTGCCATTACTACCTGCATTTTTGATGACTATCGTGTCGCTGTCACAGTGCCACACCCCTGACTATTATTACAGAAAATATTGTGGGACATTCCATAGTTTGACTGCTCTAAGTGTAAAGAATCCTTCCCTGTACTGATGTCTAAATCTGCTTTCCTCCACAAGCAATGAATGTCTCCAGTCCTAGCGATTTGTAAAGGGGTAATATTACTTTGGGATCACAGGTTTTTATCTCTCTTGTTATACATCCTAAAATAGTACTTGCTTTTGCAGCTGCTGACGGACATTGAGTACTGCTGCTTGGCTTACTCATCAGCCAAGAATACCAAAGCCCTTCCTGGATAAAATAACGGATTAGGACTATATCAATTTTTCTGATTTTGAGAAATGTCTTAAGGCTAGGGCTACACGGCAACATGTGTCACGCAATATTTTCTGTAATGATAGTCAAGAGTGCAACACCATTGACTTCCATTACCAAAAATGTTGCGCGACATTGTACATTGTACCCTTCTTCGCGCGACAGATGTCATAGTCTAGCCGTACCCTAAAGATTCCACAAATTGGACCCATTAAAGAGGTTTTGCCATGAAATCAACCTATTCCCTATCCACAGCATAGGGGGTAAGTATCTGATCAGTCGGGGTCTGACTGCTGGGACCCCGACCAGTGGTGAGAATGAAGGTCCCACGCTCCGGTAGGAATGGAGCAGGAGGATGAGCACTCACGCTGCCGCTCCATGCATTCTCTATGGGGCTGCTGAGGGCTATACCTGCCTGTCACCAGCAGTTCCATAGAGATGACTGGAGCGGCAGTGTGCTCATCCTCCTGCTCCATTCATACCCGTGCCGACACCACTGAGCTCGGGATCATGGCGGCAGTAGGAGTTTCACCAATCAGATCATTACCTCGGTCCACAGTTGATTTTGTGGTACAGTTCTTTTAAATCTTCACTTTGGGTCATACCATTGACTTTTCAGACTCTCTTGCTTTTGTTTTACAGGTCCAGGACATACCGGGATGTCCGAAGAGGGGTGTACGTTCCTTACACTCAGGGAAAATGGGAGGGCGAATTGGGTACAGATTTGGTTACAATCCCACATGGTCCCAACGTCACCATCACAGCCAATATTGCAGCCATAACTGACTCTGATAAATTCTTCATCAACGGTTCCAACTGGGAGGGAATTCTGGGACTTGCATATGCCGAGATTGCACGGGTGAGTCACGGGAATGTTTTCTAAGGGTTGGGTTCACATCGGCGTTACTGAATTCGGTTATAGGTTCCGTTATAACAGAGTCGTAACGGAATATAACGGAATTCTAGGACAGAATGCAAAACGGAAGCTTTTAAGAGACATTCCGTTTTGCTCCGTCCTAATACATGTCTATGGGGGAACATAACGGTTCCGTTATACTATTGACAGGACTATTTTTACCGCCATGTATAACAGAAGCTATAACGGAAATCAAAAACGCTGAACCCGGCCTAAGCTGTCACAACTGAAAGCAACTGACTCATGTTTTTCAGGGTTGGTTCACATGTAATGTAAAAGAAATCAACCAATTTCTGAGGGTGAAATCAATACCATAGAAAAATGTACGGCAAAGTCTAGGAGCCGCGTGTTAAATTTGTGTGGATTTGCAGAAAAATCTGAAATGTTTTGCTGTGTCTAAACAGTTACTGGATGTTTTACCCTATATGGCAATGATATAGTATTCCAGATATTAGGGGTTATTCCATGATTAATGTAATCATCATATAGTCCAGGACAATCTCTTTCTAGCAAGGCCAGAACCAGCTCTGTACCTCACATGGATCCAGAGATCTCCCCATTCATTGATCCAGTTGCTCTGCTAGATTTGTTTCAGGCTGGCAGCTCAAGAGGCGTGTCCTTTAACCCACAGATCTCTCCCTATAACAACTCAGTGGTGTGTCCTTTCTGCTGCAGCTCTCTCCCTACCACAGCTCAGGGAGAGTGTCCTTTGTGCTACAGCTGTCACTCTGTAACTGCCAAAGCTTCCAACAGTAGATAGAGCTGGTGGCAGTTGAAGGATGGAACTGAGCATGTGCAACCACCTCTGCGAGGTGGACAGAGAAATAAGGAAAAGGACAAAGTTCAGGTGCCACCATACAGATAGATTTAATTGAATAACTCAGTGATTATGCTAAATCTTTAATGAAAAGGCTTTTGCTCCTATAAAACCTGTGCCCTATAAAACTGTCTGACCTGTTACATGTGCGCTTGGCAGCTGAAGGCGTCTGTGTTGGTCCCATGTTCATATGTGTCGGCATTACTGAGAAAAATGATGTTTTATTATATGCAAATGAGCCTCTAGGAGCAACGGGGGCGTTACCGTTACACCTAGAGGCTCTGCTCTCTCTGCAACTGTCATGTCTTCTGTACTTTCATTGACAGGGCCAGGCAGGCGTGATCACTTTTACACCGCCTGTCCCTGTCAACCAAAGTGCAGACTGAGAGACTAACGGTAACGCCCCCGTTGCTCCCAGAGGCTCATTTGCATATATTAAAACTTAATTTATCTCAGCAATGCGGTTGCATATGAACTTGGGACCAACACAGATGCCTTCAGCTGCCAAGCGCACATGTAACAGGTCAGCCAGTGTCATAGGGACAAACCTGCTGACAGATGCCCTATAAATGCAAATACAAAGGTATTCAGACACGGGTGCAGGCTGGGGTTGTCCACCAGTATTACATTTTCTTTACAGATGGCTCACAGTGGGTTAAAAGTAAAAAAGGAGCCAATCACTGGTGGTGACTCTCACCTCAGAAAGTTTTGGATGAGGTGGCCTTTCTTGGCATTCCCTGGGTGTCAATGCAGGACCAGGAATTGGAGAGCTGCAGGGACCCATAAGAGCCCTAATTTGGCTTCTTTTTTTACTTTTAACCCACAGTGAGCCATATGTTAAATTTTTTTAATCTTGCTGGTCAACCCTTTTAATATTCATCTTCCACCCAATTTTCTTTCAGCCTGATGACACACTGGAACCATTCTTTGACTCCCTTGTAAAGCAAACACGGGTCCCGAATATCTTCTCACTCCAGTTGTGTGGGACAGGCTACCCGATAAAGGAGGGCAACACGTCGGCCTCAGTGGGAGGAAGTATGGTGAGTACAGTAGACTTGCGTTTGTGAGAATATTAGACAAGGTTTGTGTTGTGATTATTACTCGAGAGAAGATGCTGCAGTCATGTATAAAAGGAAATTTCACGTGATACAATAATCTAACATTAATTTATGAATTAGATCTGAATGTGCGCTCTTTCTCCAGGTCATCGGTGGGGTTGACTCTGCTCTGTACGTGGGTAATATATGGTACACACCAATCAGAAAGGAGTGGTACTATGAAGTCGTCATTGTAAAGATTGAAATCAACGGACAGGATCTCATGATGGACTGTAAAGAGGTGAGTCTTTTGGGGGTTGGTAGTAATATTACTGACTAAGCGCTCGGTCAGACAGCCGTATAATTGAGTCCGTATCTGTTCCGCAATTTTGCGGAATGGGTGAAACCTTTTGATTTCAAAGGGGCCGCAAAAGATGCGGACAGCACACTGTACCGCGGGCCCGCAAAAAAAAATAGCACATGTCCTATTCTTGTCCGCGATCGCAGACAAGTATAGGCATTTCTATCATAGTGCCGGCCATGTGCGGACCGCAAAATGCCCCTATTGATGCCCTATCCTCAGGTGGGGGTCCGACTCTTGACACCGCCACCGATCAGTTATTTGAAGAGGCAGCAGTGCTCGTTGACTGCTGAAGATTCTTCTTAGGCCTCTTGCACACAAAGTTTTTTTTTCCGTTTACATTCAGTTTTTTGCGCTCCGTATACGGACCGGACATGGAACCATTCATTTCAATGGATCTGCAAAAAAACAGAAGGTACTCAGTATGCCTTCCATTTCCATATTTCCGTTCCGCTCAAAGCTAGAACATGTCCTATTATTGTTCGCATAACGGACAAGAATAGGACTGTTCTATCAGGGGCCACCAGAAAAAGCCATATGGTCGTGTACAAGAGGCCTTAGGCCACTGACGTCATGTTCATTGGTCACATGGCCTCCTAGGCGCAGCTCAGTCCCACTAAAGGGATTGTCCCATGACTGATGTAAAAAATGATCAGACATCATATAGTACATAACAAAGCTAGAACCAGCTCTGTACCTCACATGGATCCAGAGATCTCCGCATTCACTGTTCCAATTGCTCTGCTAGATTATCTTCAGCCTGGCAGCTCCGGGGGGGTGTCCTTTGTGCTGCAGCTCTCTCCCTGTAATTGTCACAGCTTCTAACAGAACATATAGCTTGTCACAGTTTAAGATTTAAACTGAGCACGTTCGACAAAAAATAAGGCAAACAGCAGATGGCGCTATAACTCGTAAGCTATAATAAATTTTGAATTACATGCTATTACAAAAGTATTCAGATCCAGGGGCTGGTTTGAAAAATGTTGAATATGTTTCGTGACACAACCCCTTTAAGATAATATTAAAAATGGCTCATTCAGGAAAGATCTGTCCTTCCTCACGGAGCGGCGTGCTGTCATCTTTATATTCTCAGTACAACTATGATAAGAGCATCGTTGACAGTGGAACCACAAACCTCCGGCTGCCGAAACGAGTGTTCGATGAAGCCGTAAAGGCGATTAAAGCTGCTTCCTCGGTAAGTGAAGGATATGGATATGATAATTGGAGTGGGAGCAAAATGGAATTGGGGAAGATTTATCGAAACTGGTGTAAAGTAGAACTGACTGAGTTGCCCGTAGCAACCAATCAGATTCCATTTTTCACAGCTCCTTTGGAAAATGAAAGGTGAAATCTGATTGGTTGCTATGGGCAATAAAGCCAGTTTTCCTTTACACCAGTTTGATAAATCTCCCCCATTGTCTGTTTTCCATATGTACTATAGTCACCCACAGTGCATGCACACAGCTCTGATTACTGATGTTAGTGAATAGGAAAATTCTGGCTTAAAACTGAACTAAAACTTCTCAGAGCTGAGAATTTGCTACAATTGTATCCGGTCTAGGCAATCTTCTGTGAACTAAATGCATCAGTGTCACCAATTGTAATAAACTGTGATTCAGTCACTAATTATTGTTCCTATGGACAGGCTTAAAGCCCATCTGTCAGCAGGTTTGTCCCTATGACACTGGCTGACCTGTTCCATGTGCACTTGGCAGCTGAAGACATCTGTGTTGGTCCTGTGTTCATATGTTCCCGCAATGCTGAGAAAAATGATGTTTTAATATATGCAAATGAGCCTCTAGGAGCAACAGGGGCGTTACCATTACACCTAGAGGCTCTGCTCTCTCTGCAACTTCCACGCCCTATGCACTTTGACAGGACCAGTCGTGATCCTGTCAATTAAAGTGAAGAGGGCGCAGCAGTTGCTTCCGGGTTTTCACTCGCTCAGATGTCGTGGTCAGGTTTGACCACGGCATCTGAAGCATTAAAAGTTCCTCGACTGGCATTACCGCCGATTGTGGACATTAGCCCCGGGTGCCTGCTGTATGAAACAGCCGGCACCCCGCGGCTATGGCCCCCACTCCACTTGCCAGTGGGCCCATTTTTAAATGCCTGACCGCCAGCTTATTTTTACGTGGGGCGGTCGGAAAGCGGTTAAACAATAGGTCATTTTCTGATGACACATTCCATTTAAGACAAAACATTTTAGAAAGTTGCAGAAGCTTTCATCATAGAATCACTAAGTGTTATTTAAATAAATCCAGAAGCCTCCCATATCACCAGGGTCTAGAAAACTGAAATACGGGTGGCGGTCCCTGTGACTGGCCGAGGGGTGGAGGGAACATTTTAGGCTGGGTTCACATCACTGTTTTTAATTTCAGTTCTTCTGCTCCTTTATAGGAGCGGAGCGGTGAAAATGGTGGATCTGCCTCATGAGAGACACCAGCAGCGCTCCCATTCTCTATGAGGGAGTCTGTTGGGTTTCTGTCATGGTGTATGGCATTTTTTGGCAGAATCTTATAACAGAGCCTCCTGCAGATGTGCACCAAGTCATAGTCAAAGAAACATTGGTAGTAGTGTCCTCTCCATGTCCATGGCAGACACAGAAAGAGCAAAATCAGCGTGAAGGCCTTCTCATACAGCTCGTCACATCTAGGTTTTTTGGACTCCTTGGGGGACGGACACACGGTCAGGTTTCTGCATGCAGTTTTGGAAGCCAAAATCAGGAGTACATCATAAAAAGAAAGTATAAAGAACAGATACGACTTCTCTTTTTTTAATTCACTCCTGGTTTTGGCTTCTAAAACGGCATTTGGAAACCTGACCGTGTGGCCGTACCATAGAGTCTGACATAGAGTAGTAGTAGTAGTATTAGAGTTGCCTCTAATCATGCCTGAATTTTTAGGTTTATGTTGATTCATATGCATAGAATTCATTAAAGGGGTTGTCTAATTTTTTTTTTTTACCAAGTGATTGGGGGAATGTGGTAAAATAATGAAAAAAAAGCTTCATTTTCTTTCCTGTACCCGCCCTGATCCAGCGCTGGCTCTCCCTCATCTTTTCAGGCTACAACCATTGACATATTGTTTGGCTGCAGCAGTGATGTATACTGCCACCACCAATCACTGGCCCCAGTGGTGGACAACTTATGACCGCTGAGGCCAGTGATTGGACTGAACATCAAGGGGACAGTAAAGGCCGGTGGCACTGGATCAGATTTGGCATAGCGGGAAGGAAAGGTCTTTTTGTTATTTTACCAGACGGTCCCCCCCATCACTTTGGTAAGATAACAAATAGACTTGGACAACCCCTGTGATACTCTCCTGTATGCTACGTTATGTTTTTTTCCGCCATGTTTTATTTCTCTTCTTTCATAGACAGAGAAATTTCCTGATGGGTTCTGGTTGGGAGAACAGCTGGTATGTTGGCAGGAAGGTACAACACCATGGAATATCTTTCCGGTGATTTCTCTATATCTGATGGGTGAAGCTACTAATGAGTCTTTCCGCATCACCATCTTGCCACAGGTGAGTATCCCATACATGTTTAGACAAGGCCCCATCGTGAACCCTCCAAGGCAGATGCAAGATCCCCCCTCTAAACACAAGAGGATCATAACCTTGTTCCTTCTGTCATAATGCATAGTCACTTACTGGAGATATGGGTTCTCGCAATGCATTTGCTGCAGGCTAGACTGGGTTGTGAAGTCTAAGGATCCCCTCGTCTTCACTTTCAACCCCCCACAAGAAGGTTTAGAGTTTGCTGCAGGAAGATTCCCAGGATAGATTCACCAGAATGGTCAAGGATTCTGACAGACTAGTAGTTTAGTCAGGAACAGAGCCATGCGTTTTCACCAGGAGAGCAGTCAGGATGTATCAGACCAAAGGATGAGATGAGACCAAAGTAAAGAACAAAGCAGAATGTTGGGTCAAGGTGCAGAACATCAGGTACCAGATGAACAAGGTGGAAGTCAGGATCAGAGTCAACCAAGGATCAGAAGCACCAGGAACAAGTGCCAAGAAAAGGTATAAACCATATATTGCCTAGCAGTGTACCACCACCAATCAAGGAGAGAAGGAGAACCATGGTTGGTTCAAGGAAGGCCATGTCTGAGATCAGGGCCAGAGGAGAAGAGGCTGCCGCCAGTCACCCAGAGGTGGTTGTGGCAACGAGCGATGAGAGAAAAGCTTAATCTAGCTAGAACTGTATAATTTCAAGGGGTTTCCCAGGACTTAGAAATTGATGACCTATCCTCAGGATAGGTCATCAGTATCGAATCGGTGGTGGAAACTATTCAGTGGACGGAAAGCTCTGTTTACCATGTAGTTTCCAGTGCAGGGTACTGCAGCTCAGCACCCGTCCACTTGGCCACGACACATTGAACAGAGCCTTCTGTTTCCTGCTCCATCCACTATGCAACCTGCAATGGCGACTGTCGAAACAGCTGATCGGAGAAGGTGCTGGATGTCAGCCACCCATGATCTGATATTGGTGACCTACTTGGACGATAGATCATCAGTACCTAAATTCCGTAAACCCCTTTAACTCTGTGACTGTGCAGGAGATTTGGACCTTTGTAAAAAAAAAAAAAAGCTCTGAACCCTGTAGAGTAATAGCGAAATTAAGAAATTGATCAGCAGAGAATGATGTAAAGTTTTTAAAAAAAGATGGAGATTCAATTCACAAACTATGTTCCCAGTAGATGACATCCTGGAGGATATGAACGCGCCCAAGAAGAACTCTCCACACTTGTGCTGCTTGTTTCACGTGGCAGGATTTTATGTGATACATTAGTCTTTTATTTTCTCCGCAGCAATACCTTCGCCCTGTGGAGGATATCGCTACGTCTCAGGATGACTGCTATAAGTTTGCAGTATCCCAGTCTTCTACTGGCACAGTCATGGGAGCTGTCATCATGGAGGGCTTCTACGTTGTGTTTGACCGTGCACGTAAACGCATAGGATTTGCAGTCAGCACATGTCACGGTAAAAATCATTCACTGCTGTTTTACACAGAGCACTTAAACCTCTTACGTTAACCTCTCAGAGGACTCGGTTTGCAGTATACAAGCTGCTGTAAACCGAACCTGTATGCTGCAGACAGCACTTGCAGAGCAGTGGCGGAGAAGCTGCGAAGCATTATAATGACTCTTGTAATGCTGGGGCTACATGACGATCTTCACTGCAGCACCCGTCGTGCAACCGATGATCATTGCGTAACGCTGGGGCCATTGAATGGAATAGGGTCACAGTGTGACCCGCAGCCTGATGCGACCCCTACCTCAGAATCGCACAAAAATCCAAAACAGCTGAATTTTCAGTGGTTCTGGGTTGCAGTCGTGGCAACTTGTGCATCGTGGTGTCAGCCCATTCAGTTCAGTGGCCCCACTGCTACACAACCATGATGGGTTCCACAACGGGTGTCGTGGCCAAGATCACGATGTGGTGCCAGCCTAAGGCGAATGCAGTCCAATAATAATTTTTTAGTATTTTTTTTTATTTTAAACTATGTAAAAAGGAACCTAACTACAGTTAGTAGAAAAGGTCGAGAAGCTTAGGAGTTCCCAGGTGACTTACAAGTGAACCTTCATCCCCAAGACAGTCTATGCCTCCACCGATGAGCTGGTTTAGAGTTGTGCTATGATTTATGCAAATTCCTGTGGCGTGAGCAGCATAAAAACCCAAGAAGTTGCAGAAATTTTGTGTAAATAACATCAGAAAACTAATGGAAAGACCTTGACAAGCTCCCCTCCTATGTGGCCCTACTGTAAATTAGGGTATGTGAGTACAGAAGAACCCAGACCAGCTATTATTGTGAAAAATATTGGTTCTCCCATACTTACCAACATTTACACATCAAAATTGGGGCATGTAAGCCTGGGACCAACCTCAGAACTGGTGATTTGGATTGAGATCTGCATAAGCCCCTCTCCTTTGTGGCCCATTTGGCAGGATTGTCCTGGCAAAATCATATTTTTTGGCAAGTATGGTCATCCTCATAGATAGATAAGGGGTTGAATTGGGCCAAGGCTCTTACAAACTGGTACCAAGTCAGAAGATGGCCCTTGAGGTGACTTTGGAGCCAATCATTTGCCATAGTGGTCTTATGGACTGATTCAAAAATCTACTAACTGATAGACTTTATTGATAGGCCCTGCATGTTCAGTGAGGTTGGGCTCTCCGAATGTTACCTTTTGGCGGGCCTAAAGAAGCTCGTCTGACACTAGCAGACAGTATAGATGGGGGGATATAGTTGCATTGTCCTCCATAGTGCGAAGGTTGATTGTCCACCGTCGTAACATGCAGCTCGATCCATACGACTGTAATTGTGATGTGTTGTACTATCTTGCAGTTCATGACTACTCCCGCAAGGCCTCTGTGGACGGTCCGTTTTATGCATCAGACTTGGAAGACTGTGGCTATAACACCCCGCAGCTGGATGAGTCGGCATTGATGACCACGGCCTACATCATGGCGGGTGTCTGTGCCCTCTTCATGCTCCCCCTCTGTCTGATGCTGTTCCAGTGGCGCTGCTTCCGCTGTCTAAGACGATCACAAGACGATTTTGCAGACGATATTTCCCTGCTGAAGTAAGAAGCTACATCTCCTCTACCTGTTGCCTCCAGGTGACCGCAAGAGAACCCGCAGCAGGGGGCTTGGTATGATACAGCCATCGGTCCTGCACGGGCAGAGTCTACCAGGGAAGCCAGGACATGAGTCAACCAAATGATGGATTATTTTTGCAGCTTTACAAATCTCAAATCTTTCACTTGTGATCAAGCATCTTCTTATGTAACAGCGCTAAATACCATTAGGACGGAGGGAGCGTCGATTAACCCAAAGCCATATTGAAGACTAACCGAAACTGCATTCCCTGTTCTTCATGCTTATTGCTAGCTCATGCGGGGTCCTTGGTTTGGGGGCGACGTAATAAGTGAACATTGTTATTCTAAAGACAAAAGGGAATCATAGAAGTAAAATTCTTTAGGGGGGCGGGAGGTGGAGGACGTAAAAAGGCTCCAAATCTGTACCAGCCCCATAGCTGCAAGGTCCCATGTATGGCGGCTCAGTTACCGGTGTGTTGGTGGCATCCATACACTAGTGAATGGTCCATAGCATGGCAGTGAGTGTCGGAAGTCTGTATACCCCTCTCCAGTCCAGAAGGGCTACTTTACATTAGGGACCAAACCTTCTTAATTTAATATCCCCAAACTGAATGTGTTTTTATGGTTATGACATTCCTGTACACAGACTGTAGATTTCTTCTTGTTGGCGAAACTGTCAGCAACTGAAGAAAGGATAGGTCATCCTTAGCAGATCGGTGGAGGATCTGACACCCAGCACCCCTACCGATCAGACGTACGGAGCGGCCGCCAGAAATAACATATTGGATGGAACTGGAAACAGCGCCATCCGCTGTGTAGTGGCCATGCTGGGGTACTGTAGTGAAAGGGAACTGAGCTGCAGTACCGTGTCACAGCCACTACGCAGTATATGAAGCTGTCTGCCTCCGGCTCCATCTGCTGAGTTATTTCCAGTACCGGATGCTGCTGGGAACAGCTGATTATAGGGGTCCTTGGAGTCGTACCCACAACGATCTGATATCGATGAGCCATCCCAAGGATTGGTCATTGTTATCTACAGCTTTTAAGGTTGTTTTTTCAGCCCCATGAAATCTATCACAGTCCACTTAAAATAGTCTACAGCAGGGATCCTCAACCTGCGGCCCTCCGGCTGTTGTAAAACTACAACTCCCACCATACCCTGCTGTAGGCTGTCCAGGCATGCTGGGAGTTGTAGTTTTGCAACAGCTGAAGGGCTGCAGGTTGGCCATCCCTGGTCTAAAGCAACAAAAGGGGTAATAGTCCTCTTGCCAATCCCCTGTACGTCTGTGTTGATGCCTCCTTTGGCGGTCTTACTATCACTTCAGTGGTGTCAGGGAAGCATCAGAAGGGGCTTGGTAAGGTGAATATCACTCCTTTTATTGTTTTAGACCAATGTAAATGGTTTGTATGTAAATCATATGGGGTTGGACATCCCCTTTAAGGCCAATTTTACATGAGCGTAATATTCACGTGTATTTGTGCGCCCGTATTACAGAGGCAAATCCCACCTCCACCGCAGGTCTGATCACCTGAACCAGCAGCATCATAGGTCCTTGTAATGCTACTAGTCTGGGTGGTCAGAGCCACTGTCGGGCCGAGATTTCCAGCCATAATAAGGAAGCAGAAATGCACCTGCATTACACACTTGGCCCAGGTAAGAATTAAAAGGAAAAAAGAAAATTAGAGGCCTGGTCACCTTAAAATGTCTGTTTTAGTAAATAATAATTCTGCAGTAGCTTTTCTTATACAGTAACTACGATTCCTCTTTTATTCCTCTTGAAAATATGTGAATAAATTCAAAAATTGCCCTTGTTAATATGGCGTCTTTCTACACAGTCTATCAGTACTGGCTGTACACATTTCCAGGAGGAATTACAGAGCAATAGCACAAAGCAGAGTTATTTTATGGGGAAAACAAGTATGACCTAAAACAGACATGTCAGGAGAACTCTTTAAAGGGGATATGTGTCTGATCAGCAGAGTTCTGACCACCGGGCACCCGCTGATCATGAAAACGAAGGACATTTACCCCCATTTGAACGGAGGGCCAGACATGCGTTTCTATGGTACTGCCGGAGGTAGCAGAGTACAAGCGCCCTGCCATCTCCCGCAGCCCCATAGAATTGAATGGAGTGCCAGAATGTGTGTCCGCTGCTCCATTCAGATGGGGGAACATGGGTCCCCGTTCTCGTGAACGGCAGGGACCCTAACCTTCGAATCCCTTGCTAAATAGACTCTTATCCCCTATCCTGTGGATAGGGAATAAGTTGTTGTAATGGAACAGTCCCTTTAAAGGGGTATTCCGGTTAGAAGAAGTTATCTGACCACTGGTCCCCCTAGCAATAACAAGAACAGGGGTCCTATACCCCGGAAATAAATAGAGCAGCTGGTCGAACATGCACACCGCCGCTCCGTTCTTTGTCTATGGGACTGCCGGATAAGGCCTCATGAACAACGTGTGCAGGCCGGGCCCGTGCTGCGGACCTCATATTGCAGTCTGCAATGCACGGGCACCGACCGTGGGGCCCCGGCATTAAGATCGCGGACCCGTTCACTTAAACACTGTCCGCATCCATGTATTGAGGGCTGCAATACGGCCACGGCCGGGCAACGGCCGTATGCATGAGCCCTAAACCTGAGCATTGTACTCGGCTGTCTCAGGCAGTCCCATAGAGATCAGTGATGCAGCAAGGTGCATTCTGGAGCTGTCACTCCATTTATTTCAGGGGTTCAGGGTCACAATTCTGATGATCGCTGAAGGTCCCAGCAGTCAAACCTCTATTGATATAGTATTTAATAAAGGATGAAAAAAAAAAACTTCTAACCAGAAAACCACTTTAATTATTTAAAATTCTGTTTTATCAGTACGGGATGCCTTACCCTCCCCATAAATCTTTTGTATGTAGGGTCTCTTCGTATCTGAGGTCTCTTTTGAGATTTCAGGAGGTGATCCGCCTGTATCAGACCCTTTTATGCAGCACATATAACAAGGAGAAACTTGTGTCAGACCTAGGCTCATGTGGATCCAAGAACATGTTTCTTCTAAATGGGGCTTTGCGACATTATATCATATGTGATCCTACCCATTATCAGATTGCGTAGATCTCTCTTTTACAGGATGAGGAGCCCACCGGATGACCCAGAAGAAGGATTGAAATGAGATTTATAGGGGGGGGGGGGCGGCTATTCAAATCATTGACAATTTTCTTAATGTAACTGTATGTGACGATCATTAACAATAATTGTTATATCTATGGTACTAAAACGATCAGTAACAATCAGAACCGTCCAGCGTTATGTCTTGTTTTACATATATATAGATGTTACTCCACTTTCTACACCATCCCTGTACTGGAGTAAGATTGTGGCAAAGTCTCAGTTGGTAAATCTGGCTCATGCACACGGCTGTTCCATGCATTAGGGACTGCAATTTCCGCAGACGGATGCAGACCCATTCAACTTGAATGGGTCCGTGATCCGTCCGCAACGCAAAAAGAGATAATTACCCTTACCGGTAATTGGTTTTTCCAATAGCCTCCACAACGGCACTTATAGGAGGGTGTCCCCGTCCCAGGACAGGAAACGACGTAGAAGCAGAAGATTTAAGGGCCTCCTCCCCCTTACCTAATCAGTCAATAGGAGAGGACACGGAAATGATGCAAGAAAAAACGTATGTGTTAATAACCAAGGACAATTACATCATTATGAACAAATCTCAGAATAAGAAAAAAATTATCATACTATATATCAAACCAGGGAGGGAATCCCAGTGCTGTTGTGGAGGCTATTGGAAAAAACAATTGCCGGTAAGAGTAATTATCTCTTTTCCCCGGCTCCTCCACAACGGAACTTATAGGAGAATTGACAGAGTAAAGGATTAGGGAGGGACAGCAACAGAAAGCACACTGTGCCCAAACGACAAGTCCTGGTTTTTAAGAACATCCAGTCTGTAGTGGTTGAAGAAAGTCATAGGGCTGGCTCAAGTTGCTGCCTTACAAATGCTTTCTAGCGATACAGATGCGGCCTCGGCCCATGAGGAAGCTACTGCTCTGGTAGAATGAGCTCTCAGCCCATCCGGGGGCTGGTTGTTCCTCTGCAGATAAGCCATCCTAATCATATTTCTTATCCACCTGGATATCGTAGGCTTGCTGGCCGCACGACCTCTGTTGGGCCCTTGGTATTGCAGAAACAGTTGGTCAGAAAGTCTGAAGGATGCGGTTCTACTCAGGTAGCAAAGCACACTCCTTCCTACATCCAGGTTGTGGTACTTCTTCTCTTTTTCCGAGGTTGGTGACGGACAAAAATAGGGTAGCGACACCTCTTGTTCGCAGTGAAATCTAGAGACTACTTTGGGCAGAAAGGCCGGGCAGTGTTTCAGGACTATACGGTTGCTTTGGATATTTAGATAAGGAGGCTTGCATGAAAAAGCTTGGATTTCCTCAACTCTTCTCCAGTAGATAAAGAATACGGTGTTTAATGTGAGTAGTTTAAACAGTATGTCTGCCATTGGCTCAGGTAGGAAGAGCTACAGGGGTCCTTCTCACAGCACCCTTTAGAAAGCGCCTCACTAGAGGGGACTCTGACAACTTAATGTCAAAAAAGGCACTTAAGGCTGAAACCTGTACTTTGAGAGTTGCAGGTCTGAGGCCCTTGTCAAGCCCGGCTTGAAGAAAAAGCAGAATCTAAGGAATGTCTGGAGAAATTATGTTACCTGAGAATTTGAAAGGCCTTTCAGGTCCTCAGATCCATTTTTGATGTTCTGGGTTTTCGACTGAGCATAAGAGTGGAAATTACTGCTACCGAGAGCCCCTTCTTTTTTAAGGTATTGCGCTCAGTCTCCAGGCTGTCAAGCTCAGCTGTTTCACATTCGGGTGACTTACAGGGCCTTGGTGAAGGAGATCCGGTATGGATGGGAGAGTCCAGAATTCCCCTGATAAAAGATGGAGCAGAAGGGGGAACCAAGACCTTCTTGGCCAGTGAGGGACTATAAAGATTACCTTGGCACTTTCCTCTTGTACCTTTATCAGAGTCCCGGAGATCAGACTGAAAGGGGGGAAGGAGTAAAGAAGACACTTCGTCACGGATGAGACAGGGCGTCTACCCATAGTGGTTGAGAGGGAGCAGAATTGTTTTTTCTGCTTGTTGACCCTGGTTGCGAACAAGTCCACTTTCGGAGTTCCCCACATGAGACACAATTGCTGAATATCTGGGGATTTAGGCACCATTCCCCCTCTTTCAGGGTCTGACGACTGAGGAAGTCGGCCAATTAAATTTCTTTCCCTCTGACGTGCAAGGCCATAAGGGAGACCAGGTTTTTCTCTGCCCAGGAGAAGATTTTTTTGCTTACTGCTGCTAGGGAGCGACTCCTGGTTCCTCCCTGTTTGTTTAAATAGGCGACCGCCGTAGTGTTGTCCGAAAAGACCTTTATACTTTTTGGTGATGTAGGGGTAAAAAGAGAGCCCATGACATTGAATACTGCTGAAAGTTCTCTTAGATTGGAAGAGGCCTGTAGCAGCTCCGTTTCCCAGGAACCCTGGACCACTCTTCCGTTCGAGTGACCTCCCCAGCCGGTGCTGCTGGCATCCGTGGTTATTATCATTTGATCCTCTTGCCTCCAGGAAACTCCCGTCTGAAGATGTTTTCGGATCCTACACCACAAAAGGGATTTTTTTTACAGAATTTGGGATGACCACCCGCTTTTCCAGGGCCGAGGAGGTGCCATCCCAGGAGGACAGAAGGAATGCCTGTAGAGGTCTTGTGTGGCGCTGAGCCCATCTGACTGATTGGATTGTCGATGTTAGGAGACCCAGGATGGTCATGATGTTTCTCACCGATGTGGACCTTCGGCTGCAGAACAGAGAGTTTTCCAGCAACTCGACCTGCTTGTTTTGTGGAAGAAAAGACATCAATAGGTGCGAATCTAACAGGACCCCAAAAAGGTCTTCCTTTGTTCTGGAACTAGATCAGGCTTCTTGAAATTTATTGTCCACCCTAGAGTGGTAAAACACTTCTGAATGTCTGCTAGGTGGGACTGAAGGGTCTCCGCCGAGGGAGCAGCTACTAGAAAATTGTCCAGGTAAGGGCTCGTTCACATCACCGTTTCTCCTTTCCGTTCCCCTGCTCCGTTAAGGAGCAGGAGAATGGAAAGGAAGGTTTCTGCAGATAACTGACACCTAACTGAGCGTAACGGAGCCTAAAGACCCCATAGACTATAATAGGGGCCGTTAGGTGTCTGCTCAGAACATGATTTTTGAGCGGAGACGAAAGTAATGCATGCAACAGAAGTCTGTCCATACCCCTGAAGACGCAGAGTTACTGGCGAAACATGTTGGGGGACAGATTCTAATGTTTTTTTTAGCTCTGCCGAAACCACCCTACAGCGATTACCTGCAGGTTGTTAGAGGGTTAGCTCAGTCTCAATGATCACAAATACAGCCATAGATATTAGAATAAGCATCAGCCTGTGACTGGCAGAGGGCAATCCCAGTGGGTTACAAATACACGCTCTAGGTTGCAATCTAGGTAGTATTTTTATCTCTAAATTGCTCACTTGTTATTTTAAAATCACTATTAAAAGTCAAGTTTTAAAGTCAGGGATAAAAGTTGTGAATTAATAGCTCTAATGAGCAATGGTGTTTTTGATTGTTTTTAAGATGAGGCGTTCTCGGGGTTAAAAAGGAATCCTCTGCCCCTACCCTTAGAGGGCTGCCATCTCTGTGAAGAATCCTTCTTTTTGGGGTTTCCCTTAGACTTTCTTTGATTTTGAAAGGCCCGCCTCTGATAAAAATAACGATTTTCAAAAGGGAAACCTTTATTTTTGTCCACAGCTTTGTTCAGGATGTCATCTAAGGTGGAACTGAACAATCAGTTGCCCTGACATGGGATGGAGCATAGGCAGTTGTTTGAGCTGGCATCCCCTGACCATGTTCGGAGCCAGACAGCTCTCCTAGTGGCGTTTGACAAGGCTGCTTACCTGGCTGAGAGCCTAACTAAGTCCGCTGATGCATCAGCCAGAAAATTAGATGCTTTTTTAAGAGTAGGTACAGAGGCCAGGATCTCCTCATGTGGGGTACCGGTCGCCAGATGGTCTTCTAGCTGGTTCAGCCATACCGAAAGGGTTCTAGCCGTACACGTAGCGGCTATACTTGGCCTGAGCATGGCCGTGTTGGTCTCCCATGATTGTTTCAACAGGCTTTCACATTTCTTATCCAAAGGATCCCTGAGGAGGCCAGTATCTTCAAAGGGCAGCAAGGTCCTTTTAGAGATTCGAGCCACCGGTGTGTCCACCTTTGGGGTTTTATCCCATAGGCTCGAGTCGGAGTCAGAAAAGGGGTATTTGCGCTTAAAGAAGCCCGATATAGCAGCCCTTTTTTCTGGATCCTTCCATTCTCTTGCAATAAGCGACTTGACATTATTGTGAATGGGAAAGGTTCTTTTCTTTCTTTCGCCTAACCCCTGGAACATTTGGTCCTGTATTGAATGAGTCTCCTTCATCAACTCAATATTCATTGTTGCCCTAATAGTTTTTAGAAGCCCGTCTGTTTCTTCAGGCATTAAGAGGGGTCTTCTTGAGCCGTCATCTGAGGAGGAGGAGTCAGACTCAGAAAACAATTCCCCTTTATCCAAATCGAACCCCGACTCAGAGGCTAGAGATCTATGGGAGGTGGATGGTTTTGGAGATAACGGTATTCTAGAATCTACCGCAGCTTTAACCTCTTCTTTAATAATGGACCTCATGGATTCAAGACAATTTTTTTCTGAGCACTTGGGGCACAGTGGCTTCTTGGATTTGGAGGAGAGTGCTTTGCGGCAAATGGCGCATTTCTTCCATGCCAGGTCTCCACCGGACGGCCGGTGGTGGAAGAAACAGCAACAGCTAAGACAGAATATAATATAGCTTATAATTATATCTCTCCTCCGGGGAGGAAGCTTACCGGGCTGAGGCAGAGGGATCCACGGGCTGTTTAGCGGTCTCCATATCTCCTGGGGCCAGCATGGTAAAGCGCAGCACAAGGACGCCATGCTGAAGGTTTAGATGGGATTTTTAAAATCCGCGTCGCCAGAGCAACGCCCACTCGCTAGATTCTCTTGCCCAAAGAGAATCTCGCTAACTGACGTCAGACACTGGCTCCCGCGATAGTTGAGCAGCAACTATCATGGGGATGCCTGCAAGGAACGGGAAGGGAGGCCATGCGTCCCCGGGGGCCTGTTCCCTGCTCCAGCCCTCCCACATAAGCGTGGGGAAGAACCCCAAGAGAGAGGCAAGGCTGGGCGATCCAAAGAGAAATCTCCGGCACTCCAGGAGTGGCTTCCACGTGACACCCGAGGACAGGAAACAACGACTGATTAGGTAAGGGGGGAGGAGGTCCTTAAATCTTTTGCTTCTACATCGTTGTTTCCTGTGCTGGGGCGGGGACACCCTCCTATAAGTGCCGTTGTGGAGGCGCCGGAAAAAAAATAGAATATCTTCTATTTTTTTGTGGTGTGGAGGCACGGAGAAACCCCACGGAAGCACTCCATAAAGATTCCGTGCCTCGTTTCCACACCGCACATTCCGGATTCCGTGATGCAGTCCAGAATCGTCCGGTGCCCGTTTATTGAGGGCAGGGCCGTCTGCATGACCCCTTAAAGGAGTTTTCCTGTTATAATGATTTATTTTAAGCAAGTGCCTGCAGCCTGCCTGCTGAAAACAGAAGATTGATAATTACCTGCTCCATACAGCTCCAGTCCTCCGCACTGCCTCCATCTTCCAGTCCCTGTACTATCCAGTGGTGCATGTGCATGGTCACGTGCACTGCTCCAGCGGTAACGTGCTACTTGTGAGTGAGCCCACTCCCTTGGATGAGAAGCAATCCCACACATGAATGGTCTCAGGATGCTTTACTGTTGGGATGACACAGCTTCTTTGCTGCCTTCCTCCAAAAGCCTTCGCCCCACTGTCCATGCAGATGCACTCACACATGCTCGCTGCTGTTCCTGAGAAACCTCTGCATTGGGGATGACCCAATGCCGTAGCTGAATCCTCTTTAGGAGACAGTCCTGGCACTTCTTGACAGCAATTAAAGCTCTCTCCTTGAAGTTCTTGATTCGATAGGCGGTTGATTTAGATGCAATCTTACAAGTAGGAAGATGTGGAATGCAAAAAAAATTTAGCAGAGATGTGTGCATGAAATGAGAAGATCACTGAAATGATGTTAGCAGGTCATTTTGTGGCAAGGCTGAAATATAGTGGAAATTAGGTTTTTGTGATTAAGTTAATTTTCATGGCAAGGAATGACTTTGCAATTAATTTCAATTCATCTCATCACTCTTCATAACAATCTAGAGTTAAAAGGATTTTCCAAGATTCCAATACTGATGGCCTATCCTCTGGATAGGTCATCAGTATCTGATCGGTGGGGGTACAACACCCGGGGACCCCCGCCGATCAGCTGTTTGAGAAGGCATTGGCGCTCCTGTGTGTGCCACGGCCTTCTCTTTGCTACCAAGCACAGCTCTGTACATTGTAATAGCGGCTGTGCTTGGTATTGCAGCGTAACCCTCATTCACTTCTATGGGGCTAAGCTGCTCCTAAGTAACGTGACCAATGAATGTGTCGTCACTGGCCTAGGAGAAGCTGAGAGAGGGCCGCGGTGCTCACAGTAGAGCCAGTGCCTTCTCAAACAGCTGATTGGTGGGGGTCCCGGGTGTCAGACTCCCACTGATCAGATACTGATGCCCAATCCAGATAATAGGTCATCAGTATAAAACTCCCAGAAAAATATTAATACAGAAAGTTTAAACCACAGTTTTTCTGAATCGTGCAGGGCAAGGGCTTTTTCTGCAGATCCGGTGATGTACCGGGCTCTCCATGGGTAAGCTAGGCGGAGGCTTCCGCCTAGCAGTGTTCCCGGGGACATCACCGGCACTAATTGGCGGGCTTTAGCGCTGCCCTAGCCTGTAAAACAGTAAGGTAAGAGCTAAAGCCCGCCCAATAGTGCCGGTGAAGTCAACGGGAACACTGCTAGGCAGAAGCCCCCGCCTAGCAGTGTAAAAACGAAAACAAAAAGCTCCTGCCCTGCGCGATACAGCACAGGGCAATGGAGAGCATCAGAGCATGAAATGCTCAGATACTCATATCAGAGGGGCCGAGAGGGGGAAGAAGGGGATATGTCGGTGTTCAGCTCTAAGTGTGCATGCTGGGAGTTGTAGTTTCACAGCAGCTGGAGTGCTGAAGGTTGCTGATCCCTGCTTTACATTGCTAGGAAGTTTAGTAAGAAGCAGGGGAAGAAAACAAGACTGCAGGATTGGACTATACACAAGGTATATTTGGGGACTATATCCAATCTATATCTGCAGTGGAGCTGCATACACAAACAAAATTAGCTCCAAAAGGTGAACACGGCATTTAAAATGAACTTCTGGCCACAAATGAGATGTTCCCAGTTCACCCCAATTCTCATCTGTGTGTAATTTCTCTGTTTACAGCTCTCCCACAGATTTATCCGTCTCCTAATTGAGAAGCAGTATTTGTTCTGGTAAAGATATTGAGGGGTCGCTGCTTGATTCCAGGTCCCCATGTCTGGGCCTCATTACTAACCTCCAAACTTTCCCTTCCCCTCATTATGACAGTTGTTTCCGATTCTAGAACCAATAACTGCATGTAAGCTGTGACGCCCCTGTGTGAAAGGCCCTGGAGGGACTGGAGAGAAGCTTCAATTATAGGAACAGATAGAGCATAGCTTCTTTCAGATGCAGGTACACAAAGATAAAAGGTTCTCCCCTAAACAGAGCAGAATACCTTGTGGCAAATACAACTGTCCCCTTCTTATGGGTTTTCTAAACTGGACAGCCTCTTACAAGACAAAGGAAGGACCATGTGATGTGACGTCATCACAGGTCCTTTAGACTACAGCTAATGCTTGAAGAGAGAAGAGAGATCGCCAACTACGCGATCAAGTGGCTAAGGTAAGTTCATTTTTTTATTTTTAACCCCTCCATCCATATTTTACTAAGCATTCTTTATTGAGAATGCTATTATTTTCCCTTATAACCATGTTATAAGGGAAAATAATGAAGATCGGGTCCCGTCGCTTAGCAACCATGCGGGAAAATCGCACTGCATCCGCACTTGCTTGCGATTTTCCCGCAGCCCCATTCACTTCTATGGGGCCTGTGTTGCGTGAAAAACGCAAAATATAGAGCATGCTGCGATTTTCACGCAACGCAGAAGTGATGTGTGAAAATCACCGCTCATGTGCACAGCCCCATAGAAATGAATGGGTCCGGATTCAGTGCGGGTGCAATGCGTCCACCTCACGCATTGCACCCACGCGGAAATCACGCCGTGTAAAAGGGACCTTAGACAGCCTGCACAGGAAATCTGCACAAAAAACGCATAAAAACTAAAGTGATCGCTGACTATTTATTGCGGTTTTTGGTCCGGATTTCCTGTTTATCTTAACAACTCGATTGAAGTCTATGGGAAAAACTGCTATATATATGCTGTGGAATCGCACAAACAATTGACATGCTTTTCATGTGTAGAAAATACACAAAGTGTACATGAGATTTGGTAAATTTCCTTCACTTTGCTGGTACTGCATTACGCTGCATTTCTTCTCAAGAAAATACACATGTAATCCTCAACGTGCATTTACCCTTGGCTCTGTTCACAAAGCAGATTTTGCAAAGGCAAAATTTATTACGTATTCTGTGTCAGAAATCCCATCGGTTTCTGCTGCAGTTCTGGCCAAATAACGGAGCGCACACCTGCTGTGGTTTCCATTGGCATCCACCCAGACATGGTGCCAAGAAAGGACATGTTCTTTCTTGGAAGGCCGCAGCTATAAACCACAGCCACATAAGTTGAAAACCATGGGAGGCAGATTTTGCGCAGCCGCTGTTTTTTTTTTTTTTTTTTTTTTACTCTGCATGAACGGAACCTCGGACTGGATTTTCACATTCAGGTTTTTTGGAAGCCAAAAGCAGGAGTGGATTCAAAAAGATTATGATCCACTCCTGGCTCTAGGTTCAAAAACTGCATTGAAAAACCTGAATGTGGAAACCCAGCCTTATGAGTCCTCAACTACAAAGCATTTGGTTTAGGCTCCATTCACACGTCCGCAATTCTGTTCCGCATTTTGCAGAACGGAATTGCGGACCCATTCATTTCTATGGGGACACACTATGTCCCGTCCGGATCCGGAATTGCGGGTCCGCACTTCCGTTCCGCAAAAAAATAGAACATGTCCTATTCTTGTCCGCAATAGCGGGCAAGAAAAGGCATTTTCTATGAGAGTGGCGGTGATGTGCGGCCCGCAAAATGTGGGATGCACATTGCCAGTGTCCTTGTTTTGCGGATCTGCAAAACACACACGGACGTCTGAATGGAGCCTTAACAAGACACCTGCATGGCTCCTATGTGTAGCCCTGGAATATGTAAATACACTCATTAAAAGAAGAAGCAGAAATGTGTTTTTCCTTCGAAAAGGGTTTATTATGAAGAGGTTTTTGTACACTGATTTCTTGACAGGCTTTAGGCGCACTTCTGTGCAGCACACTCATGCTTCCATGGACTATGAATTCATATAGGATTATTGCAGGCTCGGGCAGAACGGACAGTCATAGTTGGTTGAAGACCAAGATTTAGAACACTGTGGAAGAAATGAAGCACTTTACTGCACACGTGATGCACATACAGTACGCACAGTCTATAACCTACTACTAACTAGGGATGTCCCCATACCATCTTTTTTAAGACCGAGTACCGATACTTTTATTGTAGTGCTCACCGATACCAATTATAACAATGAAATAAATAACACATTTATTTTGTGACCACTGGCCTACCAAAAGTCCAAAAAACAGAACAGCCCCCAGCCTCTCATCAGCATCAACCCCCCCCTCCCCAGTATTAAAATGCTTATCATTAGCAAATTACACCAAGGTAAAAAAAAAACACTTACTGTAAAGTTCTCCATGATGTCATTTACATTAATTGGAAACCATAAAGAATACTGGGGGATAGGTCTCTTGTCAATCCTAGATTTTATAAATTAGCGAGCCTTCGATAACATGCAAATTAGAAAACTGCACTTTTGAACCCGACTGAATGCTAATTTCTAAACACGTTTTGATTATTGGAGGAAATGTGGCACATCCACGTTGGTGCTTACCTCTCGGTGTATGGCATGCTGACAAGTTACAGGCTGCCGGTCATGTGGCTGTACAATCTTCTGGCACATGAAACATACCTGCAAAAGAACATGGAAAAAATGTTTTCCCCCCTCAACAGTGGAATGACTTTTCCCACTCACAGAAAAGATTCAGTTTGCTCTCTACAGATCATACCTGTGGTCGCCCTGAATATCCTCCATACACTGAAGGCAGGAACGCAGGGGTTCTTTGTGGGACTGGATACTGAGGCCTGCCATGACCTATAGACTAAGGAAACAGAACATCGGGTCAAAATCCATGGTATTAGCTGACAATCTAAAGTGTATGGAAGAGACCAGCGCTGCGATTGGCTGCTCTCTCAGCCGGGGAAGCCAGCACACACGCCCCCAACCAGGATGTTTAGCAACGCCCCGTACAAAAATCCGCCTCATTTGCATATGAGGCGGCAGAAGAAACGGGGCGATTAGGAAGGAATTAGGGGGTCGATTTAAAAAAAAAAAAATATATAAAAATGGGGAACATCAGTGGATGACGCACTATCCGGTAGGAGGGTTATTTGGGGGGTATTATATTGGTGAAAGGTCCCCTTTAATGCTTCATGAACACGACTGTGTCTGTTCTGCAAACTGTGGATTTGCAAAACATGAATGCAGTCTGTCTGCATGCGACATTTTGCTGTGAACCCAATAACTTCAATGGGTCTGTGGTCTGCACTTTGCTGATTAGTATAGTAACATGTTCTATGTTTTGCAGAAGGGACATATGGATGCAGAAAGCACACAGTCTTTATCCATGTTTTGCAGATCCACGATCTGCGGACCACAAAACGGATATGGTCGTGCGCATGGGGCTTTAGTACAAGATAAGTAAATCAATTAATTTCCAAAGCTTTAGGCCCTTTTATGTGCATTGCGCCTATCTGTAACATATTAAAAACATATTTGCTAGGGTTCTTGCGCCGGAGTTCTGGCATAGGTTGCACCTCCTTTTCGGCACAAATGAACTTAGACAAATTAATGATCTGTCACAAAAAGAACAGATTATAATTGTACTTCCTGACAGTGTTTCTAAAATGGTCTAAAGCAGGGCTGGCCAACCTGCGGCTCTCCAGCTGTTGCAAAACTACAACTCCCACTATGCCCTGCTGTAGGCTGATAGCTGTAGGCAGACTGGGCATGCTGGGAGATGTAGTTTTTCAACAACTGGAGAGCTGTAGGTTGGCCATCCCTGGTCTAAAGTAAACCAACTAAGAGTCTTAAAAGAGGACCGGTCACCACAAAATGCAATGCACCATGTTATAGAGCAGGAGAAGTTGAGCAGATTGATTTATAATTTTGTGGGGAAAGATTCAGTAAAATCTGTCATTTGTACATTTATATCTTTGCTTTTTCTACTTCCTGTGAACAGCTATTGGTACAGGAGGGAGCAGTTATCAATGATTGATAGCATTGTGTATATATACGTGTGCATAGTGAGATAACTGTCAGTCACTGGTAGACACTGGTTTCTAGAGATATAGATGTATAAATTACAGGTTTACTGGATCTTTCCCCACAAAGCTATACATCACTCTGCTCAGCTTCTCCTGCTCTATAACATGGTGCTTGCAGATTGCATTGCATTTTGTGGTGACACATCCTCTTTAAATTTACCTTCAATAGAGTCAATGTGGACTCTTTTGTTTTAAAACTTAATGGTAACCTGACATCAACTTTATGCTACCCTCACTGAGGGCAGCACAAGGTATTGACAGATTCTGAATTCAGCAGTTTGTCACCCGTGAGATAATATAAAGTGGTTACCGAGAACTTACTGTATAATCATTGCAGAAGAGTCACAGGCTGCCTGAGAAGAGTCACGGTTATTCGTGAGCCTCTACTCTCTCCATTCACCCATCGATGACTGACAGTTTTCTTCTTTGAACAGCACTGAGGAGAAGACTGTCAATCATCTACTGGTGGTAGGACTCTTCTCTGGCAGCCCATGACTCTTCTGAGATGATTATTAAGCAAGTTCTGTCTCTACTCCATGCCCTCACTAAGGGTCCATTTGCGGTCTGCAAAACACGGATACCAGCCGTGTGCTTTCTGAATTTTGCGGCCCTGTGATAGAAATGGCTATTCTTATCCGAGATTGCGGGCAAGAATAGGACATGCTCTATCTTTTTTGCGAGGCCGCGGAACACAACTACGGATGCGGACAGCACACGGTGTGCTGTACGCATCTTTTGCAGCCCCACTGAAATGAATGGTTCCACACCCGTTCTGAAAAATTATGGAACGGATGCGGACCCTGAACTACCGACTTCTGAATGGACCCTAAAAGTAGCATAAAGTTGACGACAGGCTCCCTCTATGTAATGTGCCCTACAAGACAACCATTTGTCTTACCTTTGCAATTGGGTTCGTAGATTCTTTTAGCTGAAGCTGTTCTATATGCTGTTCAACAAGCTGGCACAATGCCTCCACTGTGAGGCCAGACAGGGTGCCACGTTTCCTCTTAATCTGCTGAAGGATTTCGGTTAAGTGTCCTCTAAACAAGAAGGCAACACAGTGTCAAGAAATGCGAATACCAAGAGAAACCAATGTGCATAAAACGCCATCATAACAACAATGCAATAACGCTGGAACTATAAAAAGATACTGACATATAAAGGAAAAGCATGCCATGTATCCTGCCCCTTCTGGTAAACAACTGCAATATCAACACGTGTGCCACATGGTCATACTATACTTACTTATTGCACTGCGGGAACCTGGCTTGCAGCTTCTCAAGAATTTTGCTCAACTTGTCAGTGACAGGTGGACCAGAAGCTTCAGCAGTGCCTGGATTGTGAGAAATAGTGGGCAGACTTGGACCTGAGGCCACATTACCGGGGAAAGATGGCGGAGGAAATGTCACTGGATGGGAACGCTGGTATGGCGGAGAAGGTTTTCCCTGGAAGCCAATGTCTGTAGTCGGCATCACCTGAGCAGGGGCAAGAGCAATTCTACGTAACATGACGGAAGGCTGGAAACAAGGAAGGAAATCATTACATTTTTATACAATATTAAAGAAATAAGGACATGCACATTGCATGACTGAAGCAAACACGCAGAGGAGATGAAGAATACATTTTTCAACCGTACCAGCGCTGCCGAACAGAATTCAGTCTCGCTAGGTTACATTCACGCTACATTTGTAGAGTCTATTTTCATAGGCGCTGGGAAAGCGCTGGCACATACATGAATTTTATCCATAAGTGCCATTTACCCAAAGGAGGAAAAAAAGTGTTGTCTTGACCTCTTTTGGGCTAGTGTCATTTAGAGTACTTTTTAGTTTTTTTTTATTTGCAACATGCTGCTCTATTTCACATAGAGGCATCCTACAAAATGTATGTATGGTATGGACAACATATGCCTCTGTATGTGGAGGATATCCTCCTTCTATATAACTCTGTTATTCTCTGCAAAGAAACTAGGCATGCGAGTCTAAAAAGGCTTGACCCGGCAAAACAACTTATCACTAGGGATCAGTGAACTTTTGTTTTTCAAGTTCAGGTTTGGGTATTAGTGCAATTCCGTTATGCTTTAGTTATCACGGAATATAACAGACTGCTATGACGGAATGTACCACGGACGTCTTTAAGAGGCATTCCGTTTTGTATTCCGTCATAATAGAAGTCTATGGGCAGCATAACGGATCTGTTATGCAGGACGGAAAACCAAGTTCTGTCCTGCATAACGGAAACCAGATGGATCCGTTTTGCTGCCCATAGACTTCTATTATGGCGGAATGCCTCTTAAAGACATCCGTGGTACATCCCGTCATAGCAGTCTGTTATATTCCGTGATAACTAAACCATAACGGAATTGCACGAATACCCGAACTTGAAAAACAAAAGTTCACTCATCCCTACTTATCGCCTCCTGATGGTTATGCACAGCTCCACTCAGCGGCAGATGGCCGAGCGCTGTACTATTTCCATCACTCTCACACTGACTGCAGCGGCGGTACTGCTAGATGTCAAGATCAATGCATTAAGTACGCTTTTAATAAACTCTGGATGGGGCGCGAGGAAACTTACATCAGATGGAGGCGGAGTCAGATTTGGAGCCATTATTAACGGTAAGCTGCTCAGTTTGGTGCCGTTCTTCACTTGTTTGATTTGGGTTTCAAATTGCTCCTAAAAATAAATAATTAATAATTAACCTCTTGAGGACCAAGCAAATGTTTTGTTTTTCCCTCAACACCTTCAAAGAGTCATAGCTCTTCTTATTTTTATAGAGGTGAGGATTTGGTATTTTTTGCGGGATGAGTTGTACTTTTTAACCCCTTAAAGAGGACCTGTCACCAAAAAATGCAATGTAATCTGAAAGCACCGTGTTACAGAGCAGGAGAAGCTGAGCGGATTGATGTATATATTTCTGGAAAAAGATTCAGTAAAACTTATGCATTTCTACATTTACATCTGCAGCCCTGTGAAGAGCTATCGGTACAGGAAGGACTGACAGCTATCTCTCTATGTACACTTATGCACACAGTGTCATCAATCACTGATAACTCCGCCCTCCTGTACCGATGCTGTTCACAAAACGTAGAAAATGCAGAGATATAAATGTATAAATTACAGGTTTTACTGAATGTTTTCCCACAAAAATATATATTAAACTGCTCAGCAAATCCTGCTGTTAGCTTGCATCACTTTTTGGTGACAGGTCCTCTTTGACCCCTTTGCTACCAGCGCCATACATGTACGTCACTGGAGCGAAGTACAAACATGGCGCCCCAACAGCAGAGACGTGCGGCTAATGACCAGAAGCGGCAATAATTCATTAAAGCCTTCTTACCGGCATCCTTTGCGGCCAATGAGAATGCTGGTAATTGAGTTCAATGCGCTCGGTCTCTCTAAAGACCAGCAGGTGGCAGGCCAACATAAGAAATGAGGAATTCTGTACAAATAACGGATCAAAAAAATTCTGAATAAAAAAAAAATGTGATTTTGTAGGCTCTAATATGAGCTTCAAAATCATTAAAAAAAATGTTACAAATATATAAAAAAATAATATAAAAGCTTAAATCACCCCCCTTTCCGTAGAATAAAAAAATAAATACATAAATAAAATTTTTAAACATCATGGGTATCACCGAAAATACCATAAAATATAAAAATATTTTTCCAATACAGCGAATGGCTCTCCTCCATTCATACACTACAACCCCAGCAACGCCGTTGCTGCCCTCCCCTCTGCTACATCACTAGCTGCCGATAACCCCGCTTTTTCTGTTTAGCATCAATTACAAATCTCACTCAGGCAGTGCCGAACACTGTCTGCGCTCTTATAGTCCAACTGCGGGCATCAGCCTCAACTGTTTCACTGGGCTTGTGCCAGGCCCGGTGATGTTTTCAGCACATGCCCACTGAACAGTTGAGGCTGATGGCCGTAGTTGGACTAGAAGAGCGCAGACAGTGTCCGGTGTAACATTAGATTTCCCTACTTCGTGAGATTTCCCTACCGGTCGCACCGGAAGTGACGTTGTAGGTGTTCCTGGCGTTGTGACGATCTGCGCATGCGCAAGAGGACATTGTAGGGAAAATCTCACAGCGGAGTTCGGCTGCACACGGGACACTCCGCATGTGCCGGAGAGCCTCTGTAGGGAAATATTACGGCCCAGTGCGCAAGCGCGGCTAACTCCAGAAAATCTATCAGATCTCTGCGCCTGCGCAGTGTGGGGGTAGGAAAAAAATATGGCGCACTGCGCAAGCGCCGAGGGGAGATCTGATGGCCATTTTTTCTGTTAGATAAATAAATAAATATTTATGGGGTTGTCTGCGCATTATATAGGGCACACCTCCCTATATGTGCAGACATCCCCCCATATACTGGGCAGACCACCCTATATAATGCGCAGACATCCCCCCATATACTGGGCAGACCACCCTATATAATGCGCAGACATGCCCCCATATACTGGGCAGACCTCCCTATATAATGTGCAGACATCCCCCCATATACTGGGCAGACCACCCTATATAATGCGCAGACATCCCCCCATATACTGGGCAGACCTCCCTATATAATGCGCAGACATCCCCCCATATACTGGGCAGACCTCCCTATATAATGCGCAGACATCCCCCCATATACTGGGCAGACCACCCTATATAATGCGCAGACATCCCCCCATATACTGGGCAGACCACCCTATATAATGCGCAGACATCCCCCCATATACTGGGCAGACCTCCCTATATAATGTGCAGACATCCCCCCATATACTGGGCAGACCACCCTATATAATGCGCAGACATCTCCCCATATACTGGGCAGACCTCCCTATATAATGCGCAGACATCCCCCCATATACTGGGCAGACCTCCCTATATAATGCGCAGACATCCCACCATATACTGGGCAGACCTCCCTATATAATGTGCAGACATCCCCCCATATACTGGGCAGACCACCCTATATAATGCGCAGACATCCCCCCATATACTGGGCAGACCTCCCTATATAATGCGCAGACATCTCCCCATATACTGGGCAGACCTCCCTATATAATGCGCAGACATCTCCCCATATACTGGGCAGACATCCCTATATAATGCGCAGACATCCCCCCATATACTGGGCAGACCTCCCTATATAATGCGAAGACATCCCCCCATATACTGGGCAGACCACCCTATATAATGCGCAGACATCACCCCATATACTGGGCAGACCTCCCTATATAATGCGAAGACATCCCCCATATACTGGGCAGACCTCCCTATATAATGCGCAGACATCCCCCATATACTGGGCAGACCACCCTATATAATGCGCAGACATCCCCCATATACTGGGCAGACCTCCCTATATAATGTGCAGACATCCCCCATATACTGGGCAGACCACCCTATATAATGCGCAGACATCTCCCCATATACTGGGCAGACCTCCCTATATAATGCGCAGACATCCCCCATATACTGGGCAGACCTCCCTATATAATGCGCAGACATCCCACCATATACTGGGCAGACCTCCTATATAATGTGCAGACATCCCCCATATACTGGGCAGACCACCCTATATAATGCGCAGACATCCCCCATATACTGGGCAGACCTCCCTATATAATGCGCAGACATCTCCCCATATACTGGGCAGACCTCCCTATATAATGCGCAGACATCTCCCCATATACTGGGCAGACATCCCTATATAATGCGCAGACATCCCCCATATACTGGGCAGACCTCCCTATATAATGCGAAGACATCCCCCATATACTGGGCAGACCACCCTATATAATGCGCAGACATCCCCCATATACTGGGCAGACCTCCCTATATAATGCGAAGACATCCCCCATATACTGGGCAGACCTCCCTATATAATGCGCAGACATCCCCCCATATACTGGGCAGACCACCCTATATAATGCGCAGACATCCCCCCATATACTGGGCAGACCTCCCTATATAATGCGAAGACATCCCCCCATATACTGGGCAGACCACCCTATATAATGCGCAGACATCCCCCCATATACTGGGCAGACCTCCCTATATAATGCGAAGACATCCCCCCATATACTGGGCAGACCACCCTATATAATGCGCAGACATCCCCCCATATACTGGGCAGACCTCCCTATATAATGCGCAGACATCCCCCCATATACTGGGCAGACCACCCTATATAATGCGCAGACAACCCCTATATATATATATATATATATATATATATATATATACACACACACACACATACATATATATAGATATTTATTTATTTAACTGAAAAAATGGCCTTTAGATCTCCCCTCGGCTAGCTTCACAGCCATCGGGTCCCCATCACAGCAGCTCGGGGACCCGAAGAGGACTGGGAGGGAGCTGGTACCCTCCACAAGTCCTGTGCATGCCGCAGTCAGTGCTGACCACAGCAAACATGGGACTAATATGCTGGCATCACTGTATGCACCGATGCCAGTGTATACAGCAGGGGCTCAGCAGTCAGTGACAGCCGGGCCTGTGCCCCTGATTTGGTGAGCGCAGCTCCTGCACCCGCCTGATCAGAGAGCTGTACATGAACGGAGCTTGTCCTTTAGTCACGTCTCCCAGCCCCTTACATGTACCGCGCAGGTCGCCTACGGGTTAATGGGACTATTTAACAGTTTATATAATGTACTGTGACACTGTAGTATATATATATTTTTAGGGTGTAAATATAAAAATACTCCTCCGGTTTTTGGGTTTCGTGTTTACAGCGTTCACCATGTGATAAAAATCATGTGATCTTTATTCTTTGGGTCAGTATGATCAATGTGATACCAAACTGATATAGTTTTTGTTATATTATACTACTTTTATAAATACTTTTCATTGTGTACAAGCTTCCATAATGTTGATACTCATGGCCTTGATCTTCTGTCAGCTGTTATATTGTAGCTCCAGTGCCGGACGTTACCACCAGAGCTGCATAGCTCCATCCATAGCTGGTAACTGCAGTGCTTCCCTCACTGTCTGGAAAACCAGTCGTTATTTCCCAGCCACAGTGACTGCGAGAAGTCATCACCTACCTGAAGATTTGTCTTCATTTGCTGAATACCGGCTAGCCTGGCCTCCCACCTCTGCTTCAGCTGTATCCACTCCAAATTAGGGGGAGCCACCCTGAGAAGAGATACACATTTATAATATCCTAATTAGTTGTCCATCCTGAGGCCAACTGGATAGACTAATAACCGGAATCTGACCACGGGCAACACTTGCATGGTGTATCTATTCCACCCTCCTTAACCTGGTTCCTGGTTTCTTACCATACTCCAAAAATGTATTGATAGGCTTGACTTGTCTTGATGGAAGGTGAAACGTCAGCCCAGACTGAGGTCCTGAGCTCTCTGGATCAGATTTTCATTAAGCATATCTCTGTACTTCAGAGATTCAGCTTTCCCTCAACTCTGACCAGTCTCGCTGAAAAAACACCCCCATAGCATGATGCTGCCCCCACCATTCTTCACTGTAGGGATGGTAATGGGCAGGTGATGAGCTGTGCCTGGATTCTCCCAGACATGACGCTTAGAAATGAGACCAAAGACATCAATCTTGGTTTCATCAGTAAAGTGTGAACATGGAGTCTCTGATCATTTGGACTTCATTGTGTCTGACAAAACTATCATGACATATGTGCAGTGGAGAGAAGGAGTAAAAATCAGCGGCACTATCATGACATATGTATGAATTGAAGATGTGTCTTAAATGTTTGTGCGCTGATAGACTGAACAAAGAGTCATGTCTGCAAGGTATAAAAAATGAAATGTTTGTGCAAGAGAATTGGCATTGTCTGCCAAGGTTATCTTGGGATTCTGATTTATTCTGATCTGGGAATTGACCACTCCAATGTCCAAAATAATAATAGATAAAAAACTAAAAAAAGATATACATAGTGACCCTATAGATTGCATATGCGGTCTACATTCCATTAGGGGTTTTCAGCAAAGCAGTGAAGTTCATCTATGGAGGGAACCTTCCCGTAGATGTGTTTTCCTGATCGAGCCTTTGACTGCTTTTGCTGATAGGGCTTCCCAGCTCATGTGTCGCTGTCAGATTATGTTAACTCCATCAGTGATGTAAGTTTTCTATTCTTTGTATTTACTTAACTTGCCAAAAGAAGGACATTATATCTCTATATTTATATAGTTGTTATATGTAATAAAATCATATTATCAACGTTCATTTGAAGTATAGTTGTCACCTTCATTTGAAGTTGGAGTTAAAAGTCTCTCTTTTAAGAGTGTCCGAACCAGAAGTCTCGCGCTTATCAGCAAAACAATGAGACCAGAGAATCTTGTTTCTCACAGTCTGAGAGACCTTCCGGTGCTTTTTTGCAAACTCCAGATGGGCTTGTGTGTGTCCTTTACTGAGGGGAATCACTCTGCCATAAAGCCAATATGGTTGGAGTGCTGCAGGGATGGTGGACCTTCTGGAAGTTTCTTCCATCTGCACAGAGGATGTTTGGAGCTCAGCCAGAGTGACCATTGGGTTCTTGGTCACCTCTTTTACCAAGGCTCCTTCTCCTCCAAGTTTGGTGGGGCAGCCAGTTCTATGAAGAGTCCTGGTTTTTCCAAACTTCCTCCATTTAAGGATTACGGAGGCCACTGTGGAACTTTCAGTGCAGCAGAAATATTTTTGAACCCTTCTCCACATCTGTGCTTGTACACAATCCTGTCTCTGAGCTCTACTGGCAGTTCTTTCCTCCCCATGACTTGGTTTTTGCTCTGATATGCATTGTCTGCTGCGAGACCTTATATCAGGGGCGGGGAACCTCCAGATCATTTAATGTAGCCCCTGGCTCCTGCCAGAGCATATAGTCCGAATACTAATGACCACTTCCATTATAGAAGCCGTTATTAGCATGCGTGAGGCACGGGAAGGTGAGAACAGTGCTGCGATGGCTGTACTCCCCTTCCCTGGTCCTGACATGAGCAGTGTAAGGACGTTGTGCACAGAGGCTCCCACTATGACCTGATGCTGTGCGCCACCAGGTTGCAGTGCTCCACAGTGGGAAGAAGACCAGGGAGGGTGAGTGAATCTGCCGAGTGGCAGCGCCCTCCGGAGCTGGAGAGGTAAGTTTATTTATTTTTTCTAAGCGTCTGATTGGGGCGTCGGATGGGGGCTAATCTGACGATGATGGAGGCTGGGGGGGTCTGATGAGGCTGATGTAGGCTGGGTGGTCTGATGAGAGTTTGATCTGAGGCTGATGGAGGTGGGGGTTCTGATCTGAGGCTGATGGAGGTGGGGGTTCCGATCTGAGGCTGATGGAGGTGGGGGTTCCGATCTGAGGCTGATGGAGGTGGGGGTTTCCGATCTGAGGCTGAGAAAGTGACAGAGGCAGGGACAGTTGGGAAGGCAGAGGCAGTGGAAGCTGGGTGAACCCCTCTCTGGACCCCTCTGGGATGGACTTTGCTTCCATTAATGCCAAGTAAAGAACTAAATATATAATATTCTCAATTTCAAAATTAGACTGCTATATTTGGTCAAAATGGCACCTGCACTATATAATATATGTACAGTGCAGGCACCATTTTGTGCTGCAAGAACACAGAGCTCTGGATTTTTTTTTTATTGAATCGCAATTTCTGTAACTTACCCCTAAGTCGATTATATGACCAAATATAGCGGTCAGATTTTTAAGTTGAGATTTTTGTATGGCCTGCGAACGATGTTACAAAAACATAGAAAAAAGGTTCCCCACCCCTGCCTTATATAGACAGGGCTGTGTCTTTCCAAACCATGTTCAATCAACTGAATTTACCACAGGTGGACTCCAATGAAGGTGCAGAAACATCTCAAAGATGATCAAGAGAAATAGAAGGCCTCCTAAATTTCAAGTTTCATAGAAAAGGGTCTAAATACTTATCTCCATGTCAAATTTTAGTTTTTCCTTTTTATAAAATTAGCAAAAATTTCTAAAATTGTGAAATTTGAAGATGCTTAACCTTAGAACAACAGTCTAATGACTCTAGAAATGCCCTTTTAAGTCCCTTCACAAGTCCCTTCCTTTCCCTACCTGTTCCATGAATCCTAAACAATCATGTATTTGGAAGAATAAAATTGAGTTACATAAAGTAAGCCTCTCCCTGCTAATTTATGAATCCCTTAAGGAGACTGTCACCTTAAGTCAATGATCGGCAACCTTCGGCACTCCAGCTGCTGTGAAACTACAACTCCCAACGTGAAAACATGCTTGGCTGTTCTTCTATCCGCGATAGAAGTGAATTAAGCATTCTGGGAGTTGTAGTTTCTGAACAGCTGGAGTGCCGGAGTTTGCTGATCTCTGCCTTAAGTAGTGCTATAAATGTGGAGATAGTTAGTGATCCTATCTGTGCACACCCAATAACGAGAGTGCACGCAAACATAGCACATCTATGTAGCCATCTTATTATTCCATCATACGGAGTCTTGCATTACATGAACTCGTTGGATTCCTATAGCTGATTTTTATAGAAACGAGTAGAAAGATTATACATGTCTTATTATATAGAATATGGACATTTATCCTGCTTTTGAAACCGAGGCAGCATCATAGTGCATTGTTTCTACCGACATTAGATTTAATGGAGGTTTAAAGGGCATCTGTGAACAGATTGGACCCTATTAAACTGGCTGACCTGTTGCATGTGCTTTTGGCAGCTGAGGGCATCCGTGTGGGTTCCATGTTCATATGTGCCCGCATGGCTGAGAAAAATGATTCAATAAATGCAAATGAGCCTCTAGGAGCAACAGGAGCATTGCCATTACACCTAGAGGCTCTGCTCTTTCTGCAAATCTTCTCCAATTTGATTGACAGGGTCAGGTGTGATCACGTTTTCACTGCCTGGTCCTGTCAATCAAGTGCAGAAGGTGTGAAAATTGCAAAGAGAGAGCAGAGCCTCTAGGTGTAACAGCACATATGAACATGGGACCAGCAGAGATGTCTTCAGCAGCCAACCGCACATGTAACAGGTCAGCCAGTGTCATAGGGACAAATCTGCTGACAGATCCCTTTAAAGAGGTTGTCTGGGTTCAGATCTGAACCCGGATATACCCATATTTTCACCCAGGCAGCCCCTCTGATGTTAGCATCGGAGCTTTTTTATTTACAATAATACACTGTATTCGGTGACGTCACCAGCTCCGATGGGTCAGCTTTAGCTTTTGTTTAGTCTTTGATTGTTCTTAACATCCACATAATTGTTACCTTATGTAGGATGGTTATTGTGGTACTTGTAGTCCGTTGCTGGCATCTTCCATTTTATGCAATTTTTTGCTGTTGATTGCCATAAGCAACGGACTACAAGTGCAGGATGTGCTCCCCTATATATATGCACAACCGCATGTGGGTTTGAGCATATCCTGCCTGTTTAACACCACGTTTTCTAATGGTTTATATCAGCTTTAGCGCTGCCCTAGCCATTTTACAGGCACTTAAGTCCGCCCATCAGTGGCGGGGACGTCACCGGGTTCACTGCTGGGCGGAAGTCTCCGCCTGGCAGCACTAAGGAGAGCCCAGTACGTCACCGATACTCCTTAAAATGCCTTTTATCTGCATGATTCAGGCAGGGAAAAGGAGAGCATCAGAGCATAAAATGATCCGATGCTCTTGTCAGGGGGGCTGCCTGGGTGAAAATGGGCGTATGTCCGGGTTCAGCTCTGAACCAGGACAACCCCTTTAAACTAAAAAGCAGAGAGCGGGGGGGAAAAAAAAAGAGAGCGGGGAAAAAAAAAAAAAATATATAAATCATACAGAGACAAAGTATAGCCAGAGCTCTGCTTTATTGTAGGCCTTTCATACCTGAGGTAGGAAAGAGTGACTTCGGCTTCCTTTTCTGCCTCCTCTAATGAGATGAGTAACAGGTCTCTCCGACTCTTCAGGGATCTGACCTATGGTGGAAATGACTACAAGTCAGGCCAACAGATTTGCTGATCTCACGCAGCTGAACTCTTTCACACGTATCAATGGAACCCTATAAAATACATTTCATATACTTCAAAGCATAAAAATGTGGACACCAGAAATTAACAAATAATCAATTAGTTATACCTGACCCCAGTCGCTAAGGATTTCTGAACACTGGCTATGATTATTTTAAGGGTTCATTTAATATGTATAGAAGTGAGTTTCCCCTGTCTCATCCTCCTGCGCAGTTAGTCTTAAAGAGGTTTTGCCACCTCAGACAATGGGGGCATATCGCTAGGATATGCCCCCATTGTCTGATAGGTGCGGGTCCCACCTCTGGAAACCACACCTACAATGAGAATGGAGCGGGGAAACGAATGGAGGGCGCACTACGCATGCGCAGCCGCGCTCCATTAATTTCTATGGGGCCGCCGAAAATAGCCGAGTGCTGGCTCGCTATTTCTGTCTGCTTCATAAAAATAAATGGGAGCAGGGCCAGGAGTGCACGGTGCGCTCCCATTCATTTCTATGGGAGCAGAGCTTGGTGGTGGATGGACCCCAGGAAATCCGCGGTCCTCCAGCCACAGCTCTTCCTGCTCCGTTCTCCTTGTAGGTGCGGGTCCTAGAGGTGGGACCCGCACCTATCCGACAATGTGGGCATATCCTAGCGATATGCCCCCATTGTATGTGATGGGAATACCCCTTTAAGCTGACCATACAGAGTAGATGAATGTTGTCACAATCCGCAGATTTGGAAGACCGTTTAACCCCTGACCCTGCAATTTTAAGGTTTATTTTTTACTTCCTGCCATCCAGGAGCCATAAACTTTTTTATTTTTTTGTTCACATAGCCATGAGGGCTTGTTTTTTGTGGGTCAAGTTGAACTTTCTAATGGCACCATTTTATACTCATACGATTTATTGAAAAGCTTGAAAGAAAATACTAAATGGAGTAGAATTGGAAAAAAACAGAAATAGCTTTATAGGTTTTGTTTTTACAGCGTTCCCTATGTGGTAAAACTCACCTGTTACTTTCATTCTCTGGCCAGTATGATTACAGAGATACCACATTTTTATAGCATATATATATATTTTATGGTTTATGTTTTTCTTTGGATCGCCATATCCTAAACACCATGACTTTTTAAAGTTACGACTAAAGAGCTGTGTGAGGACTCAAATTTTGCTGGCGATCTTTAATTTTTATTGATATCTTATCAGAGTGTGTATGACTTTTTGATCACTTTTTATTCAATTGTATTTGGGGAGGTGAGGTGGCGAAAAAAAGAGCAAATCAGCCATTTTTTTTTTAAATCAGATCCTTTTTATTAATAAACCATAAGCAAAGCATCATGTACAATCATGTACAAAGATACAAAAAAAAAAAATAGAAAAAGACACAGCATTCTGATGTAAACGCAAAAATTACCATTGCACTGCCATTTTAATTCACTGTATGGGATAAATGCGTTTATGTTTTAATAATATGGGCGTTTTGGGAGGTGGCAAAACAAAGAATCTTTATTTTTTAAAATTTTTATTATTGTGAAAAGGGGTGATTTGGATTTTATTTATTGCAGCCTAAGGGAGTCAAACTATGTTCCTATAGAGTTCCAAGCTATCGCAGTCTTTAGAACCCACTGCTGAGGATACAGTGGCCACACATACACACTGCCCATGGCTCCATTCAAATGCAGCACATGGGAAAGTCGTTCTTGTGATTGATGAGGATCCAAACAGTCAGACCCCCCCATCGATCAGACACTATCCTGTTGATAGGTGATCCACACTGTCTGTTGGATAACCCGTTATCATGGAGATTAAGACCTTAACTAATCAGCTTGGCGTTAACCAATAGATATATGTGCCCAATCAGAATCTTTATTTCTCTATTACTTCCGCCTTAACCTGCTAATGGATGGCACAGGCCCAGCAAATGTGCTTGTGCCATAGCAGTTGTTGCCAGCTGTAGCATACATGTAGAGGCACAACCTGATAGTTTGTTAAACTGACAGGCAATAATGCTTTGGAACACATTCAAAAGTGTTATAGAATGGATCAAAGTACTAAACCAGGCATCCTCAAACTGCGTCCCTCCAGCTGTTGTAAAACTACAACTCCCACAATGCCCTGCTGTAGGCTGATACCTGTAGGCTGTTCGGGCATGCTGGGAGTTGTAGTTTTGCCACGGCTGGAGGGCCGCAGTTTGAGGATGCCTGTACTAAACAATCAGCTTGTCAGCTCACGCTTCGCAGCTCTGGAATCACGTACACAGAACTGCTTGGATTGAGGAACTAGCAGTCATAACTTCCATCAGGTTAACCTGTTTGCTGCCCTGTATTGCATCATTATAACGGATACAAATATAGATGGCATTTTAACTGGACATCATCTCTGTGCTGGAAGTTATTTTCAGAATCGATCAAAGTATCACTACTTATAGTCCACTATTGGGACAAGAAAAATGAAATTAAAGGGGTTGTCCAGGAAGGCCAGCATAGACCATCAATATCATACAAGCCGGGGTCCAAAGCCCCTTCCCCCACAAATCAGCTAAAATGTAGCTCTGTTGTCGGAACTGCACAGATCCATCCATTGTGCAATGGACAGAGCTGGTAACTGGCACTACTGCGCCCTCTGAAATTGATGAGAACAGTAATACAGCTACCAGCTCTGTTCACTACACGTGGAGCTGTGGAGCCCCATTGCCGGAGCTACAACTAAATAGCTGATCAACAGGGGTGCTGGGTGTCAGACCCCCGGCAATCAACACGAATGGCCTATCCTGAGGTTACATAAGGAATAAGTATTCCTCACTGTGCAAACAATTCCCCTCAAATAAGTTTTATTCATTACGATGATATGAAACAGGATGCAATTGTCATATCTTCGGCCAGTTTTAATTTACATTTGTATATGTATTTGTACATAAAGTGGCGGTCCATTATCTAAATACGTATCTGATACCTGTCCATACCTCAGCTCTTGTCACGTGCTCCATTTCCTCAACAATGCGTTGGTTCATTTGACTGTCTTTATTTCTCAGGGCAGTCAATTCAGCATCCCATTCTTTCCTGGAAAGAGTAAAATATTAATGTGATTAATAGATTCAGAAATCAGCTTTCAGTGTTGCAATTTATTACATATCTCATTGTCTCTGAGCTGACATAAGTGGAGCACAGCACATAAGGTGACCTAAGCTATGATATTTGTAGTGAAATGTACCCATTTCACCCGAATGCACCAATATATGCTTTGGCCAGAATACGCAGATTTATTAAAGGGGTTTTCTGGGACACAGCTATTGATGACCTATCCTCCGGATGACACATCATCCGTTTTATTGTGACCTCAAGACAATAGTACAAAATGCAGCAATGTTTCGGGTGATACCCAGCCTTTGTCAAGCCTGGCTTGACAAAGGCTGGTTATCAGCCGAAACGTTGCTGCATTTTGTACTATTGTCTTGAGGTCACAATAAGGGTCCATTCACACGTCAGTATTTTTACCTTTCCAGATAAATGTTCAGTTTTTTTGCGGATCCGTTTTTCTGTACAACCTTCCATTTTTGTACTAAAGTGCATCCGAATCCGTTCCGTGTTTCCGTTTTTTGTTTTTTTTTCAAAATAAAAAAAAAAAAGAGGAGGAGGAATACATGTTGCTAGGGTACCAAAAAAAACGGATCCGCAAAATCGGATGACATTCGGATGCTAAACTGCATGTCTTCCGTTTATTTTCCGTATCCGTTGACTACAATGGGAAAACGGAACAGAAAGTTGGACAGAAAGTAGGACAAGGTGTTTCTTTTTTCAGGATCCGCATGCAAGGATCCCGAGGAACGGAACGGAGTCACGGATGCGGACAGCACCATGAGTGCTATCCGCATTTTTGCGGAGGCCATAGCAATGAATGGATCCGATTAAAGGTTCCGATTTTTTTCGGAACGGAATTGGATTGCAAAATCGGACGTGTGAATGGACCCTAAAACGGATGATGTGAGATGCTGCCGGTGCCATTCGTTCTTCATCTATCTACTATGACCTACTGGATCGTGGGTCACTGGTAAGGCTGTTGCATCGTGTGATACATCGAACAAGGACCGCGTGGTGCTGTTTCTACACATGACTTTTTACTATCCTCCGGATGAGTCATCAATATCAGATCAGTGGGGATCCGACACCCCACAGATCAGCCGTTTCCTGGAAACTATACAGGTGACTGAGCCAGAAGCAGAAGGCTCCGTCCTCTGTGTAGTGGCTGTGCATTCACGGGAGCAGAGATGCAGTACCTTGGCACCAGAAACTGCACAGTGGACTGAACCTTCTGCTTCCAGCATCCTGAGGATAGGTCATCAATATCTAAGCCCCACTTTAAGAACTAGGGCTGTGGAGTCAAAAGCAGTGGATCCAAATCCAAAGTAAAAATATTACAAAAGGGTATTTGGGTTACATCAAGTTCCCTGCGCAGGATGGGGGCTAACTAATAGATCACTGCTGGGAACCCCACCAATCACAAAAATATTGTACTCAGCTATTTCTAGCTTTCTGCAGCTAGGAATATGTGGGTAATTCATTTCTCAGTATGTTTATGTGTTTATGGCTAATCATTTGTAATTTACAGCTCCTATAAAGCAATCAGACTAGATGGGCCAAATGGTTCTTATCTGCCGACATATTCTATGTTTCTATCCTCTTCCAAAAATGATGTATTGGGGGAGTTTATGGTGCTGTGACTTCATGTTGATGATTTACTTTTTAGATGAACCAAGAGATCCTTTACAGTAGTGATACAAATCCAGTCACATGTCAGGTCTAATATTCACCCTGGTGTGATCTCTCACCTCTCTGCAGCTTGCTCAGCCAGTAAATCTGTGATTTTCCTCTCAATTTCATTGTGCTCTTTCTGAAGGCTGCAAGAAATTAATATTTTTAAATTACGTTACAAAAAATATTTAGAAGAAACTGTAAAATAAGGCCTACGCTACTGAATTATGGCTTCAAAATGCCGTAAAAGAGGATTGTGACAATCTTACTTACAGTGTAAGCACAGAAAGAGTGCTAAGCGTTAGACTTAGAGATGCCCCACATTTATCAAACATTGTAAGACATTCATAAATTTGACGCAAATTACAGCAACGCAGAATCCTGCAAAACTGACTCTAAAAATTCCTCTCATGATAAATAGACAGCACACAGGCCTCCTAAGGCCAGAACTCAATCTTTTCTCACAAAACTATGGGGGTCTTTTACTTAGCTGAAATATGGCGTATTTCAGGCGCAGATTGTGGCGCAACGGTTAGTTTCGCCACTATCTGCGACTTTGCCCCGCTCACACCAGGTGTAAAATTGTGGGTGGGGAAGGGGAACTGGCTGGTAAGCCTGTTTCATTTAATATTTTCAATGCCTGTTTTAGGGCTCATGCACACGACCGTATGTATTTTGCAGTTTGCAAAAAACACGGATGACGTCCATGTGCATTTCATATTTTGCAAAATGGAGCATCTGGCACCTAATAGAACAGTCCTATCCTTGTCTGTAATGCGGACAATAATAGGACATGTTCTATTTTTTTGGCGGAACCGAGATACAGAAACGGAATGCACATAGAATAACTCCTGTTTGGTTCCACATACTGTCCACAAAATAAAACACGTTCGTGTGCATGAGCTCTTAGGCGTAGGAAATGGCCTAAATGTAAGACAGCTAGGAAGCGGTCTTACATTTAGAACTTATGCTGGATGTGCCGAAGTTATGGGGATGCCGGCGCCTCCTTATACCTTCGGTGGAACCACCGCCAGCTTAGGGGTTTATTAAGACCAGCGTCTAAAATACCAGTCTTAATAAATGTGCCCCTATATATCCATCTATTTATCTCCTCCTGCTCTATAACATGCTGCCTGCAGATCTGACTACATGTTCAAAGTGATGGGTTTGTGATTTGCATTATTCCCCAATCAGAACTGAATTTGGTCACGTGGAGTATACGGAACGTCAATGCCACAGCCAAACAAAGCCTAGCGGGGAGCAGCGGCGCTGGAAGAAGCATGAGATTAAAGGGGTTGGCATTGGTGGCATATCGCTCTGGGACCTGCACCTAGCTCTAGAACGAAGTGAAGGAGAGCAGATCCCGAATGCGCTGCCGCCCTCCATTAATTTCTATGGGAGCGATGACAATAGTCAGTCCCATAAAAGTGAGTGGAGTGGTGGCCGCACTTGCACTATGCGCCTCACATTAATTTCTGTGGGACTTCTGAAAATAGCTAAGCACGCTGTTTGAATATTTTAAGCTACTCCTAGAGAAAAGAATGTAGAGCGCCTGGACAAGTGTGGATTTCACTTTGGGGGCTCAGTTCTAGAGATAGGTGCGTGTCTTAGAGGTGGGAGCCGCACATATCAGACATAGGGGGCATATCCTAGCGATATGCCACCAATGCTTGAGATGACACAACCCCTTTAAATGGATGAGCATCTATTTTTTTATATATGACAATTGCCTGCATGGGGGACTTTTTAAATTGGACAGATAAGCCCTTTTAAGGGAACTTGTCACTAAGAAAATGCAGTGCAATCTGCAGGCAGCATGTTATAGCGGAGAGGCACTGAGCAGATTGATATATAGTTTTAGGTGAAATGGTTCAGTATAATCTGTATTTTATTCATTTAAACTCCTGCTCATACTGGGCTTTGAAATTGAGAAGGCGGTCCTACCAGTGATTGACAGCTAGCTCTCTATGCACAGTCACTTAGGGAAGGCTGTCAGTCACTGATAGCTCCGCCTCTTGGACTTTAAAGCCCAGAATGAGCAGGAAATGAAATGAATAAATTAAAAGTTTTACTGAATCTTTTCCCATAAAACTATCTCAATCTGCTCAGCTCCTCTTGCTCTATAACACGGTGCCTGTATCTCAGAAGTCAAATTCAACATGAAAGGTTCTCATCAAGGCTGGGCACGTGTAGGAACTCTGTAGCACACTCTCAGCCAGTTCTTCTGTCCCCCACAATGAAATTGTATCCATAATGAGCTCTGGAGCCTAAAAGTTACGTCATTATGGACACAACATCACTGCAGATGGGGGGAGACTGGCGGAACCAGACTGGAGAACAGCTGTCATTAAGTCTAGAAAGTTTTTATTTCTACTTTTTACAAGTTTATAGCCAGTTTAAAAAGGTCCACATCCCCAAAAAACCTTCAAGGGCCCCTCTTACAGGATATACAGCCACCTCCAATGGATATGAGAATACCTTTCATTTTTGCTTTGCAGTTTTATTAATTCGCCACCCAGATCCTGCTCCTTCTGGGACTGGTCCCTTCGCTCTTTTTCGGTTTTCTTTCTGGTCTCTTCTTTCTTAGTTGTCAGGTCTTGAATTTTCTTTAGATATCCCTGGAAGACAAGAAAGATTTGGTATTGTATAAATGACTGCAAAAAAATGCTATGACAGGGGTTACATATTAGATAGCTGTTGGCTGACATCTACCCCTGCCAGCTCCCCTGTGCACACGCACGCTCGGCCACAGGTGCATTTGTTCTCACATTGAAGAGGGTAATAAGCCACTGTCAGACAGACACCTCTAGTGCAGGATTGTTTCCCCCAAAATAAAAGGATCAGGCATGTTGAAATGCAACAATGCCAATGCCTCCCCATATACCTTTTATCGTATAATACCAATTTTGGAACTTCTTTTCTAATAACTTTGCATTGTGGCATTACTCTGTTATTCCTCCTGCAAATCTAAGAATAAAGCGCAACTGGTGGTTAGCAGGTAAAAGCCTGACCCTCTGACCAAACCTTTCTGCATAGCATTCACCATAATCAAATATTTTTTTCAAGCAATTGTGCTGCATACACATGCGCACAGTGCTAGGCCATGACCTGTAGAGTCAGTTTAGATGCTGCGGTCAATAGCAACCACTGTGCCTAAGCACTGATGGGGGCAGGAAGGGGGCTACCTTTTGTGTAGAGAGTACAGTATTTTTTCCTCTCTTTTGCCACAACAGATTTTCACAAAATGGGTATCATTTAAATCGGCAAGATCAACCCTACCAAGCAAAATATCTGGTTTTATAGGATTGATCCTGCTGACGGGTACTCTTCAACCTTGTGGCATGCTGACATGGCAACAAGGCTCTAAGAAAGGACCCTACAGTCTACTGTTCAGACCGGAGGCACCCTGCATATTCTCAGTGCAATCCATCTCCATTTCTTCCTTTCCAGTCTTGCATCACTTCCACTGCACAGGTGCCGGACACTCCTCATATAAAGGCTGCGCAGTAGAACATATGATGGGAGACTGGGCATGCTAAGAGCACTTCCTCCGGTGTCTGCACAGTACAAGTGAAGATAGAAATAAATAAAGTTACCTAAACAATGATTTTTGTTTCTTTGCATTGCACCCACTCCCCATTCCCCTGGAAAAAAATAAGGCAGCGATTGAGTGACCAACAATGTATGATGGTGGGGGTCGGACCTCTGGGAACCTAGCTGATCAGCAGCATTAGGGTGAGCTCATGTATTGCATATTTGTTCATTTCATTTGTGGGATCCACACTGAATTTACACAACAGAGTACATTACAGTACTAAAGGGGTATTCCCATCTCAGACAATGGAGGCATATCGCTAGGATATGCCTCCATGGTCTGACAGGTGCGGGTCTCACCTCTGGGACCTGCACCTATCTCATAAACTGAACTGGCAAAGTGAAGGAGGGCGCACCGCGCATGCGCAGCCACCCTCCATTCACTTCTATGGAGGAGGAACCCACACCTATCAGACAATAAGGGCATATACTAGCTATTAGAGTTGAGTGAACGGCATTTGGAATCCATAAGGGGATTCTTCAATAAACCCGAGCCATGGACAACACAGAGGACCTGGGGTGACGTCACCGTCATGTGATCAGTGCAGGGGGCGTGGCTCAGTACTGGATTGGATAAGAGGTGATCCAGTACTGAGCCACGCCCCCTGCACTGATGACGTCACCCCAGGTCCTTAGGGTTGTCCAAGGTTCGGGTTCAATGAAGCAGCTCCTTATGGATTCCAAATGCCGTTATGGTCCGCGGTAGCGGAATCCATAACGGGATGCTTCGATAACCCCAACCCGAACTTTGGACGCCGAACTTAAAACACAAGTTCGCTCAACTCTACTAGCGATATACCCCCATTGTCTGAGATGGGAATACCCCTTTAAAGACTGGAAGTTTAACAACCCTCATTCAATCACTGTGTAAAATATTAGCTGCAGATTCAAGGCGTGCTGAGGATTTGATAATTGCTATGCAATAAGTAAAATCCATGGCTCAATCCACACTAATATCCGTAATGAAGGCGTATGTAACACAAGTGGATTTCACTGCAAGTTTCTTCTGGAAATGTTGTGTGTGAAGTTGCCCTAAAAGGGTCCCTTTGTTGTTCACACAGACACAGCCCTGGACATACAGCATAAGTAAGGTCATTTGCATACAGATCCAGTTTCCTGATCACTTTGGGTACCAGACAGTACCATATTGAGAAATCACCGGATTAAAAGCAGAGAATGACATCCATCGCACCCTCCATACCTTGTGTCTCTGCCTTTCCTCCTCGTTCTGCTGTCTTAGTTGTCTTATCTGCACTTGCAGCTGTTTCTCGGCCTGGATCTGTCTGTCCAGCACCTCCTGGTAATTGTCCTTCAGAAGTTCTCTGCGGCCAATAAGCAGCTTCTGCGAAGAGATGTGTATGTAAGAGAAGCGCGACAGATTTACACAGTCACTACATTTGCACTCACCAGGAGCTTCTCGGTGTCCTCCTCTGTAATGGTTTCTGCATCTTGCTTCTCAGACACCGTCTACAGGGTTGGGAGTAAAGGAATTAAAACATTATTGCACAACTCTATCTGGTGCCAAGCCTAAGGGTCTATTAGGTAATTACTTTACTTCAATAGCGATTATCCTGGTGACAGATTCCCTTTAACTAATGATGGCCTATCCTCGGTGGGGGTCCAACTCCCAGCACCCCCACCAACCAGCTGTTCGAAGAAGCCGCGGAGGTGAAGCCTCCTTACACCTTACTAAGCACAGCGCTGTTCAAGGGCAGCCCAGGCCCATCATGTCACTTGCCTAGGAAGAGGACGCTGCGCTCCTTCAAACCGCTGACCGGCGGGGATGTCAGGAGTCGGATCACCACAGGTCAGATATTGATGACCCATCCTGGGGATAATCCATCAGTATTCAACTCCAGGAAAACCCATTTTTTTCTTCTTTTTTTTTAACTTTCTTTATTAAGATGTAAAAAGTAGATAACATACATCTATGAGATCACATTGCGTGCGATAGACAGGTATTTCACAGGCATATCACAACATGTACATCCTTTTACAGAACAAAAACCATCTTTGCATATGTTTACAATTGAAAAAGACATTTGTATCGCTCCCCTTGACCCACCCCCCACCCCAACCTCCAACCCAACCTCCAACCCCCAAACATAAATTGCTCATGCTGAACGGATTTCAGTACGTGATGCCTCCCTTAGATCTCCAGTGTTCCCTTAACTTTCGCTTCTAGGTACCACTTGGTTTGCGCAAAGGGGGACATCAGTTCCCTGATTTCATCTTTCGTTAGAACATGCTCAACGAGCCTCCTCCATTTTTTTATGAATTTCGCCACCGCCTTCTCTTTGCTTTTACCAGCTTCCAGCCTTTCCATATATAATATCTTTCTCACCAGACCCAGAACCTCCTCCTTCGAAGGAGTTGTATTAGTCAGCCAATGGCGTAGTAGGCATTTTTTGACCGCCATAAGGACATGTATTACAGGTTCCGCTACTCCCCTCCCCTGGGATTCATCTTGCCCCACTGGGATGTACTGAAATATGCACTGCTGGGGTTCTGCCTTCACCTCTATATCCCAGATGATGATAGAAATCCCTTTTAAAGGGGTTGTGCCTACAGGGAGTCCCCCTCTAGTAGCTTGTGTAGACAGCCATCCTAGTCACTATGGAGGGCTTAGCACCCCCATGTACTATACAGATCTCCATTATATTCAGTGAGCACCATGTATCACTGCATTGTACTTGCATTGTTCATACGCAGTTAACATATTACATTTTTCGTGGCACTTATAGCAAATTTCTGCAAAATTGGTCTAAGGCTGATCCCAATGTAAGCGTCGGCCATCTTACAGGTGAGGACATGTTCACACCCTGGATTTTCAGTGGCACTTGCTGCAGATTCCCCATTCAGTGGGACTAATCTCTAGGCGGCCACCAGCCATGCCAACTAAGGCAAAAATGAGCCTGTCAATGATTTCTGGTTTCCAGGAGGCATTAGAATTACAGTGCAGAGGCCCTCAAAGATCAATGCTGCCCCAATGGCGGATGCAGAAAACACAATAAAATCCTTGGCATAAAGACCACTGTGTGAACATACGCTAAGACCTTGAAAGTGCACCATTATCGCTACATATTTTACAGCACAATTTCTTAAACTGGGCTTTTAAAGGGCTTCATGGGTAAGGAGAGACAACGGGAAGACGTGGCACCAGTACCATCTGGATAGGTATACCCACTGGTCTGGCCAAATCCCCATAACCTCTGACTCAGACACATAAGAGGTGTCTGGCATGAGATCAGCGATTGGCTGTAGTGATCATGTGGGTTCGCGGGTATGTCGTCACTACAGCACAGGAAACATGACAGGGACCACCGGAACGCGGCGTAATAGGTAATGGCTGGTTGAGCAGAAGATTAAGAGGTGAAGGGAATCTAATATGGATGACCTATCCTTAGGATAGGTGATCAGTATTATATCGGAGGGGGTCCGACTTCCAGTACCCCCACTGATCAGCTGTTGGGAGGGGCTGTGGTGTTCAGGGGAGAGCTGCGACCACTTCTTCGGTCTGTGACGTCACATGCATCGGTCACATGGCCTTTGTAAAGTTCAGTCAAGTAAGCGAGAATGAGCTGTAATACCAAGCACAGCCACTATCCAACCTGCAGCGCTGTGCTTGGTATACTATGAAGAGATTGTAGATAGTGTTGAGCGAACTTGTTTTTTAAGTTCTGCGTCCAAAGTTCGGGTTATCAAAGAATCCCATTATGGATTCCAAATTCCGTCATGGTCCGTGGTAGCGGAATCCATAACCGGATTCTTCGATAACCCGAACTTTGGACGCAGAACTTAAAACACAAGTTCGATCAACACTAATTGTAGAGCTTTAAACGGCCGAGTGCTGCAGACCTGGAGCCCTTCCGTTTCGGAGTATGAAGTGGTCGCAATAATGAACGGGCCATGCTGTAGTTTCCTGCACAGTGGGTGGCCAGGGAACATTAGAGAAAGGGCCCACCATTCAGGATGTGTGGGAGTACCGGAGGTTGGCCGTCCCCTGATAATAAAGCGATGCGCCATCACTTTACAAGATGGGAATCTTCCTTTAGGCTAGGGTCGCGCGACAAAAAGTCGCACTATTGTCGCGCTACAATTTTTATAATGGGAGTCTATGGTGTCGCATTGCGACAGTCGCAGAAAATCCATTCAAGATGGGGTTTTCTGCGACTGTCGCGTCGCAGCATGTCGCAATGTGACACCATAGACTCCCATTATAAAAATTGTCGTGCGACAAATGTTGCAGTGAAGTTGTGCCCTATTCGACAAATGTCGTCGTGTGAACCTAGCCTTAATGTAGCACAGACTACACATAACAGCTCACCTGCACTGCAGTGCACTTCGTCACCAGCCCACCAGGGTCCTGTAAGGCTCTTTGCAGACTGCAGTGGTCTCCCTCAATGTTGACTTGGCACACAGTGCCCCGTTCTGCCATGTTTCCACCTGTGAGGTCAGATTCTGCAGAGGGCATCTCACCCGTAGAATAGATCATCCACGTGGTCAAAAAGGTCCCTTCTCAGGTTGTTCAATGAATGGCCTTCAAGGAAACAGCAATGATAACTAAGAATCAGAAAACTCAAGACAGATCAACAGAAAGAGGTTGTGATTCTACCGTAATTGGCGCCGGTATTAGGAGGACGGCACTGGCAAGGAGACAAGGGGAACAAAACTGCCAGCAGCCTTAAAGAGGAGCCCTCCCCTCCTCTGACATGTCTGGTTTACTAACTACTTGTATCCCCCAGGTAATACCGATTCTGGAGCATCTGTTCTTATGACTCTGTGCTGTTCCTCTTATATTCCTGCTAGAAGCTGTGGATGAATTGTCTGCAGTTTGCAATGAAGGTCCAGCTGGGGGTTACCAGCTGGGGGGGGGGTGTCTCTGCACAGAGTGAAAATAGCCAATCAGTGCTGCCATGGTCAGACTGTGCAGGGACACCCCCCTCCTCCAACTGGACCTTCAATGCAAACTGCCAGAAACTCATTCATACTTTCCAGCATGTATAATAGAGGAATGGAATAACAGCGTCATAAGAACAGATGCTCCAGAATTGATATTACATGGGGCAGGGATCAGCGACCTCCGGCGCGCCAGCTGCTGTGAAACTACAACTCCCAGCATGCACACTAACTTGGCTGTTCTTGTAACTCTGATAGAAGTGAAAGGAGGATTCTGGGAGTTGTAGTTTTGGAACAGCTGGACTGCCGGAGGTTGCTGATCCCTGCCCTAAGGGGTTAATCGTTTCTAAGTCATTTATGCTTCCCCTTATACTACCCCAGCAGAAATTCACTTCGAGGGAATGAAACCTGCGAAAAACTTTCCTTCATGCTTTACATTTCTACTCTGCTCTATAAGCGCAGAACTTCACATAACACCCGCTGCCTGCCCCTCTCGTACCCCTAAAAACACCGGTACACCACCCTTCACGTTACCTCAGGCAACATATTTACTTCCGGTCTGTGAGGCCCGCACAACCACGCCCCGGAAGTGACGCGCCTCATGTACGTCACCGCTCAGCCCAAATGCGGAAGTGGGAAACGGAGAAGCTAGCGGAGGGGACAGGTACGTGCGGGGTCATGTGACTGGCCCCCTAGTTATGGCACTGGCAGCAGCGTCCAGTCCCTCGTGTGGTCGTAGACACAGGGTGAGGCAGCACACCTGGGGGGAGGGGGCCTCCTGCCCACAGCCCCTGAAGAAAAGAGTGGCAGCAAACTGTAAAATGTTCTTTACAGAGGGGTCTGTTCACACGTGCAGGTTTTGAATCTGTAGAGGTTTTGGCTTCAGAGACAGCATTAGGGGGGTTTTCCCATGAAGATAACCTATGCCCTATACACAGGCTAGGAGATAATTGTCTTCTGGGGCCCCCGCTAATTACACGACTGGGGGCCCATGACTGCTGTGTGAATGGAGAAGCGGACACTCCCACTCACATAGCTGTTTGTCAGATGCACCCACCTGGTATATGACATTTCCACACCCTCATATATTACCTTTATGTTTATGATCTGTGAACTTCTGCTTGGATCTGCATTTTAGCTGCAAATGTTTGTTTTGATGCGTTTTTTTTTAAATAATTCCTGTTTGTCACAAAGTTGTTGGTCACGGTGGTCACCAGTCCGTCAAAGCCACTGCAGTCACCCGGCTGTCTGCTCTCAGGGAATATATAGGTTTGGGGGCGTGCACCTGAGGCTGCAATCCCTGGATTTTTCCCTGCTACTTTTTTTTTTTTTTAATTTCCAGCGTAAAACCAGAATGTTGGTTCTTCCAGTTCTGGTGATTTTCTGAAGCTTCGGTCTGTGGGGTGTGTGAGCGCTGCACCCGCTGACGGGTCATTTGTAGGAGGTGTAGAACTTACACTTTTAGCCACTAATATCAAAGCTTTATCCAATTTTTAGGAAAACTGACACTTTGACACAAAGTTGCATGAAGGAGTCTGTGGTAGGGATGAGCGAATTTCATATTTTGAAGTTCGTGTTGTGGTATTTACTGAATTGCGTTATGGATTCAGTTACCACGGACCATAACGCAATTCTATGACTGAATGCCTTTAGATGCATTCCGTTATTTATTCCGTCATAATAGAAGTCTATGGGCTGCAGAACGGATCCGTCCGGTTTTCATTATGTTGGATTCCTCTCCTGAGGAGATGTCATCAGTAAAGTATCTCGGGCGGCCCTTTTAACATTGATAACCTAGCGGTCCTCAGTATCTGAATGGTGTCGGTTCGGCACCCCTTGCTGATCAGCTGTTTGAACACTCCGTGGCACTCTGTGAGCGCTGTGGCCTCCTCCTGGACCAGTGATGTCACCTTTATCAGTCACACGGCCTAAGAGCAGCTCAGTCCCGTTCAAGAGCTGCAGCACCGCGCACATCTGCAGTCCAATGTACGGCGCTGTGCTTTGGAAGCTGCAGCTCTCGACAGAACACCACAGCCTCTTCAAACAGTTGATCGGCAGGGGTGCCGGTCTTCAGATCCCCACTGATGAGGGTAGGTCATCAGTATTAAACACATGGATAACCCCTTTAAGGCCTCATGCACATGACCGTTGTATTGGTCCGCATCCGAGCCGCAGTTTTTGCAGCTTGGATGCGTTGCTCCGTTGCGTGGTCCGCAAAAAAAAATAGAACATGTCCTATTCTTTTCCTTTTTGCAGAGAAGAATAGGCAGTTATGTCAACGGCTGTCCATGCCGTTCCACAAATTGCGGAACGCACACGGACGCCATCCTCAATTTGCAGACCGCAAAACACACAACGGTCGTGTGCATGAGGCCAAACTCTGAGAGAAGGGAGAACAGAGAGAGGCATCGCAAACAGAAGCAGTTCTCTAATGGATTTGTGTCAGATTCTGCAGCACCAGCACCTAGGTGAAGGACTTGCACACACTCTGTAGAAAGGAAATGAATGTTTGTGTGGTTGCTTAATTTTGTATTTAAGAAGTAAATGAACAGTAAAAATGTTAGTGAAAAGGTGTCTATAGCTTTTTTACCTCAATAAATAGGCGCATATGTGAACCAAGCAAACCAAGAAGAAGCAGCACTCCAATATCTTCCATAACGTTGCAGAATGTATTCACCCATTGCCCAAAGGACAAGATTTCAGCTTCTTGGAGCAATTTTTTGGAAAATCAGTAAAACCTTGTCGTGTGAGCAGCGGGTGACTACATCCTGAGATGTCGGAGGGTCACTTCTTCTTCTGTACTTCCTACATGGATTATTGATGATGGTGTGTTGTTCTCCACAGGTCCCAATGCCCTCGCTAGGTTGCTTCCTGTGTAATGGGCCATCACAATGCTCCGGTTCTTCTTTCCACACATGTGCCTTTGTCTTTTCACCTGGCCCCTCTTCCTCTCACTTCCCACGCACACAGCCAGCGATGAGCCCTCAAGTCTGGGAGAAGAGCTGACCTGGGCTGTCCGTCTGGACCCCTCTCAAGGCTCTGGACGGAGAGAGGAGGTGGACGCTCTGGCAGAAGAACTTTCTCATGCTGTAGGGTTGGAGAATCGGGGTGTTATCGGGGAGTTAAAGGATCACTACTTGTTTGCACATGTGGGATGTGGTGAGACAAAGGAGAATGCTCGGAAGAAGGTCCATGAGATATTCGCACAGCATGACAGCGTGCGGTGGTTCTCCGAACAAAAGCTACTGAAGAGGTCCAAGAGGAGCTTGCACTTTAATGACCCCAAGTATCCTCAGCAATGGCATTTGGTGAGACAGTGTGCACACGTAGGGAGGTCATACACAGGGCCCCCTGACACCTACAAGTCCCCTCTCCTTGTTAGTACCTGTACCTCTTTAGTGATATCTGCTATCCCTGGCTGGAATCAGTAACATCCCTTAGGCTGGATTCATATCTGCATCCGAAGCTCCATCAAAAATGCAGGGGAAGGTAGGACAGCAAGTAAAGGGACTGTAACCCAACAGACTCCGGTATAGGCAAAGGGGTGGTCGGGCGTCATATAGGGGGCATAACGAAAGGCTACTCGGCTGAACTGGCATGTCAATACATGATTAGCTGTCAGGTAATTTCCGTCTGAGAGCAGGATATGCTCCTATCAGGATTTACTATGCTTTTATTCTGACAGGACTCTTAGGTAAGACAAAGAGAGTCATGATGGCCCCAGCCACACACCATAATTGACAGGTCTCCCCATATCAGTGTGCATACACAGAAGGTTGTCAATCTGTCAAGCTTGGCGATATATAAATACGTTTATAGGATTTAGGGAAGGATTGTTGAGTAAAAAACAGAGTAAATCCTGCCAGGACTCCTAGGAAAGGCATGGAGAGTCCTGATGGCCCCACTCACACAGGATGGTTGCCTTTGAGATTGATGATGACCCACCCACACTGGTTGACTGACTACCTTCTGTGTGTGGACACTGATACAGGGATAGCTGCCAATTATCCTTTATGGGTAGGGCCATCAGGACTCTTCGTCTCCCTTAAGAGTCCTATCAGGATTTACTCTGCTTTTTACACCCAAATCCAGGTCTTAATCCAGACAGGACTCTTAGGCTGCATTCACACGTCCGTGGAACACGGACCGTGTGATACCGGACTGGCACCCTGCTTAGTGCTGGAGCGCACAGCGTCATTCGTTGCTATGATTCAGTGCCCTTCCTGCTGCCGCCACAGTACAGTAATACACTCGTATAGATCATAGGAGTGTATCACTGTGCAGCGGCGGCAGCAGGAAGGGCACTCAATCTTAGCAACGAATGACTCTGTGCGCTCCAGCACTAGGCAGGGTGCCAGTCCGGTATCACATGGTCTGTGTTCCACGGACGTGTAAATGCAGCCTTAGAAAAGACGAGGAGAGTTGTGATGGCCCCACCCAAACAGCGTTATTGAGAGTGAGAGTCCTTATGACCCAACCTACACAGAATAATTGACAGATCTCCCCATATCGGTGTGCATACACATAAGGTTGTCAATCAACTAGTGTGATTGGGTCATCAGGACTCTCTCTCCTAAGAGTCCTGTCAGGATTAGTCAGTCAGTTTAAAGAGAACCTGTCAGTGATTTCTGATGCACTGTCTGAAAGCAGGACAGAGGGAGAGAAGAGTAGCTCTTCGGTGTGTGTCTATATATATATATATATATATATATATAATCGATTAGGATTTAGAGAAGGATTGTTCAGTAAATAGCAGAGTAAATCCTGCCAGGACTCCTAGGAAAGGCAGTGAGAGTCCTGATGGCCCCACCCACACAGGATGATTGACAGTAAGAGTGCCGATGACCCACCCACACTAGTTGATACCTTCTGTGTGTGCACACTGATACGAGTATAGCTGTCAATCATCCTGTGTGGGTGGGGCTATCAGGACTCTCACTGCCTTTCCTAGGAGTCCTGTCAAGATTTACTCTGCTGTTTACTGAACAAGTCCTACAAATTTATATATCGCAGAGCTACGCTTCTCTCCCTCCATCATGCTGTCAGACACGACATCAGAAATCACCGGCAGGTTCGCTTTAAACTGACTAATCCTGACAGGACTCTTAGGAGAGAGAGTCCTGACGACCCAATCACACTGGTTGGTTGACAGCCTTCTGTGTTTGCACACTGATGGAGGGAGAGTTGTCCTGTGTGGGTGTAGTCGTCAGGACTCTCACTGCCTCTCTCAGGAGTCCTGTCAAGACTTGCTCTGCTTTTTACTCAGCAATCCTACTCCAAGTCTTCTAACCTCGTATATCACGGAGCTTAACTTCTCTGCCTCTGTTCTGCTGTCAGATATGGCATTAGAAATCACCTAAAAGATGTAATAAAGTTAATTGTAACTCTCATAGGTGTATTAAATTGTCGCAAAACCATGGAGCTTTGGAGCTTTTAGAACAATTATTAATACTTAGAGGGGTTTTCCCGTCATATAATGTTATTATGACATAGCAGGAGGAGGTGACATTTCATCAGGACCTTGGGGTTATGGCCTCTGGGACACCCCCCAATCCGTAGAACACAGGGCCAGATTTCTTATGATGATGGTTCTATTAGGTGGTGTTTTATCGTGCTGTCGCTCTGTTCTCTTACTTTCTAACCTTGGGTTTTTAGATGAGCAGGAACCAACCTCTTCTTCTGCCTTTCCTTTTCAGCACAATTCCCGTAGCCCTGGAATGGATATTAATGTTACTGGTGTATGGGAGAGAAATGTGACTGGCCGGGGAGTGACGGTGGTGGTCGTGGATGATGGCGTCCAGCACACTATCCAGGACATTCAATCAAATTATGTGAGCAGAGCTGTTACAACGGGGGTGAAGTATGATGGGCTGTGGGGCTGCTGGGCAAAAACGTATGGGGTTCCACGGAAAAATCAGCCTAGTGATGTCCAGACTAAAAACCTGGGGATTGTCATAAAGTATGGCCCTATTTCCTCATAGAAATATCTGTGGAGAAATTAAATGGTTACCTTGGGGGGGGGGGGAAAGTTTCAGGCTGAAGTCTTCATTCCTTGATTCATTTTCAGAGGCCCTGATTTTCAGTTATCAGCATGCTGCTAGTTTCACTCTCTTCTCATGTGGATGTATTCCTGTCAGTAATACATGCTAGATGTGTGTCCAGGATGCTGCTATCTGCATTAGCTCTCATGTATCAGCACAGCTTCATTCCTGGACTGCTTCCTAGCTCATCCTTTCACATGTTCTGACGTATACTGATTCTGAGTAGAGATGAGCGAACTTCTATGTTTAGTTCGGCGTCCAAAGTTCGGGTTGGGGTTATTGTAGCACCCCGTTATGGATTCCATAATGGCATTTGGAATCCATAAGGGGCTGCTTCATTGAACCCAAACTTTGGACAACCCTAAAGACCTGGGGTGACGTCACCGTCATGTGATCAGTGCAGGGGGCGTGGCTCAGCACTGGATCACCTCTTATCCAATCCAGTGCTGAGCCACGTCCCCTGCACTGATCACATGACGGTGACGTCACCCCAGGTCCTTAGGGTTGTCCAAGGTTCGGGTTCAATGAAGCAGCTCCTTATGGATTCCAAATGCCGTTATGGAATCCATAACGGGATGCTACGATAACCCGAACTTTGGATGCCGAACTAAATATAGAAGTTCGCTCAACTCTAATTCTGAGGATTGTGATTTCTCTCTCCTGCAGAGTTTGCAGTGGGTGCTGTGCTTTCTCTCTACACTTACAGACTATATGTTTTTCCCCTGCAACCTGCCTTGTATGTGCTTTTCTCCCTCCACACCCTACCTGAGCGGTCTTCTTTCCTCCATATCTGGACTCCAAGCTGTTATGCACAGTACAACCTCTTCTCTCTCTACTGCTGCCTCTGTAACTTAGGGTACTGTTTTGGATTCCGTTTGTGAGATCCGTTTCAGGGCTCTCACAAACGGTCCAAAACGGATCAGTTCAGCCCCAATGCATTCTTAATAGATAAGGATCCGTTCAGAATGCATCAGTCCGGCTCCGTTCCGCTTCTGTTCTGTTTTGGAGGCGGACAGTAAAACGCAGCATGCAGCATTTTGGTGTCCGTCTGAAGAGGCTCCGGATCCGTTTTAAATTACAATGTAAGTCAATGGGGACGGATCCGTTTTCAATGACACAATATGGTGCATTTTAAAACGGATCCGTTCCCCATTGACTTTCAATGTAATTCAAAACGGATCCGTTTTGGACTTTGTCATTTTTCTTTAAACCTAATGCAAACGGATCCGTTCTGAACGGATACAAACGTTTGCATTATAGGTGCGGATCCGTCTGTGCAAATAAACAGATGGATCCGCACCAACGCAAGTGTGAAAGTACCCTTAGAAAATTAGAAAACGGAGTGAGAGAAAAGTGATTGCTGTCAGTCAGGGGCCATGCTCTGACTGATTTATTTTAGATTCAACAGCACCACCAGCTAGGTGAAGGACTTACACATACTTTGCAGAAGCAAAATGGTAGGCATTTTTTTAACTGAGACTATTTGGTAAGTTGCTTAAAGGAATTGTGCATTGCAAAGATATTGATGACCTTTCCTCAGGATAGGTCATCGATATCAAATCGGCGGGGTCTGACTTTCTGTGTCTCTGTGAATCAGCTTTTTGAAGGGTTAGTGACACTTGTGCAATCACTTCATCTGCTTCAAAATTACCTGTGCGCTGTCTCATTTGCAGTGGGCGCGCAGTGTAATTACAGCTGATTGTCCCTTTCACTTAAATGGGATGAACAGTTGTAATTACACTGACGCAGGTAATTTTGAAGCGGAAGCAACACTCGTAGGAGTGCTGCTACCCCTTCAAACAGCTGATCGGCGAGAGTACCGGGAGTCAGACCACAGCTGATCTGATATTGTTGATCGGTCATCCTGACGATAGGTTTATTGATATCTTTGCGCTCCATACCCCTTTAATTGAGCTTTTAGGCAACAAACAATAAAAAGGATTTCAGTGTAATTGCTCCTTCCACTGAAATAGTAGCGTAAGTACAGAAACTTGTAATTTATCTCCTACAGAGCCCAGAAGGAAGCTACGACCTTAACTCCAATGATCCAGACCCCATGCCCCATCCTGATGGCTTCAGTGACAACCACCATGGAACCCGTTGTGCCGGGGAGATCGCCGCTGTCTCCAATAATAGTTTCTGCGCCGTGGGTGTCGCCTATGGAAGCAGGATTGCAGGTGCGTGGTTCAGCCTTTATCCCTGCCATGTTTACTTGCAGCATTTTCTGTTGCTTGGTTCACCTATGTGTCTCATCGTGTCTGACACGATTGCATTGTTGAGCACCACACCCTGTTACATACCTGACTACCTGTCATCACCAGGGTGGGATCTGCGTGCCTCGTGTGGAGGTGTTTTTCCGTCACTTTCTCTTCCTGCATTGGTTGATGAGCCTTGTAGACTGATCTTTGTACATTTGTCTTTACCAGGGATCAGAGTTCTTGATGGGCCTCTCACAGACAGCATGGAGGCTATTGCCTTCAACAAACACTATCAGATCAACGATATCTACAGCTGCAGGTACACGCGTGCGATTATGTTGCTTGCTGTTGATTATTGTCATACAGCACGCTTACTTATTCATCGTACAATGAAAAATGTATTCCGTTTTCGAATTTACTCTTTGTATTTATTACTCGTGATTTTCAAGATCTCTGCTTGCTGTCTTTCAGCTGTGATCTCTCATGGTCATGTACTTAAAGATGTAAAAAAATGAAAATCAGACATCCTATAGTACACGGCAATGTCTTTCTAACAAAGCTAGAACCAGCCCTGTACCTCACTGGGATCCAGAGATCTCCACATTCACATTCTGCTCCAATTGCTCTGCTAGATTATATTCAGCTTGGCAGCTCAGGGGGTGCGTCCTTTCTGCTGCAGCTTTCTCCCTGTAACTGTGACAGCTTCTACCAGAGTATTTTTCGTGATGCAGCCCCTTTAAAGGACCCCTCCACAATCAATTATTTATCACCTTTCCAGTGGATAGATGATAAATAATTGATTGTGGGGGGTGTCTGACCCACCATTATCCACAGAATGAGAGGTCCCTGAGTCCCCTCTCTGAATGCAGTGGTAGTGCGCATATCAATCTTCAACTCTTTTATAGGTCTGACATAAATGTAGATCTCGGGATCCCGGGGCCTGTACACAGACCCCGCGTGATCCGTTATTTGTCACCTATCCTGTGGATTGGTGATAAGTACTGGTAGTGTTGTGCTGTGATGCCTCCGAAAATAGCCAACCGCTGGCTCAGCTGTTTTCAGAATTCCTATAGCAGTGCATGGAAAGGACTCTGCACATTCATTGTCAACCCCTTTAACTTTAGACTGACGCATTGGCAGCAGTCTACCGGAGAGATTTGTGAAGCTGCTGATGGTTTTAGCTCATAGATCATTGTCCAGATTGTCCTGGCTCTGAATGTGAGCAACTGCAAACATAACGTACATAAGAAGGTTGTAGAACTTTTCATTTAAACCAGGCATGCTCAACCTGCAAAACTACAACTCTCAGAATGCCCGAACAGCTTATGGCAATCAGGGCATGGTGGGAGTTGTAGTTTTACAACAGCTGGAGGGCCGCAGGTTCAGCATCCCTGATTTAAACAATAGATATACGTTATAACCTAAAACTGGAAACCCCTTTAACTAGAGGGCTGTCAGATTAGGCCTATGTGTAAGAAATAGGACAAAGTGCATCTCTTCAGAAACGAGTTCTGATTGTGTTCTTCTTTCATAGCTGGGGTCCTGATGATGATGGGAAGACTGTGGATGGACCTCATCAGCTGGGAAAGGTACTAACTATTCATGACCAACCGGTATAAACGCCTATAGCTATAGTTGCTGTATATAATGGCCCGGCCACATTAGTATTATAACTAGTAACTCGCCACACGCAACAATGCAATATCTCCTATAATCAAATAAGTTAAAGGGGTCATCCGGGTTCAGGGCTGAACCCAGACACAAGCCCATTTTCACTCCTAAGGCCTCTTTCACACTTGCGTTGTGAAGATCCGGCGTGCACTTCCAGCGCCGGAATGCACGCCGGATCCGGCACAACGCAAGTGATCTGAAAGCATTTGAAGACTGATCAGTCTTCAAAATGCTTTCAGTGTTACTATGGCAGCCAGGACGCTACTAGCGTCCTGGTTGCCATAGTAGCAGTGGGGAGCGGGGGAGCGGCATACTTACATTCCGTGCGGCTCCCAGGGCGCTCCTGAATGACGTCAGAGCGCCCCGCGCGCATGGATCACGTGATCCATGCGATCACGTGATCTATGCACTGGGGCGCCCTGACGTCATCCTGGAGCGTCCCGGGAGCCACACGGAATGTAAGTATGCCGCTCCCCCTACTCTTTACTATGGCAACCAGGACTTTAGTGTCCTGGCTGCCATAGTAACCATTGACAAAAAGCTAAACGTCGGATCCAACGATGCGCCGAAACGACGTTTAGCTTAAGGCCGGATCCGGATTAATTCACTTCAATGGGCATTAATTCCGGATCCGGCGTTACGGCATGTCCTCCGGATTTTTGGACGGAGACAAATCCGCAGCATGCTGCGCTTTTGTCAACGTCCAAAAAACGTTGACATACTGAACGGAAGACATCCTGAACGGATTTCTCTCCATTCAGGATGCATGGGGATAATCCTGATCAGTAGCTTTCCGTCCTAGAGACCCGAGGACGGATCTCTAGAACGGAAAGCTAAAACGCTAGTGTGAAAGAGGCCTTTACCGTGTCTGAGTAGAGCATCAGAGCATTTCTTTACTACCGATGGTGTACCGGGCTTCTCATGGGTATCTCATGGGTATGCTTCCGCCTAGCAGTGAGCCTGGTGAGGTCACTGGCATGAATGGGCAGTCTTTAGCATTGTTTTACAGGCTAGGGCAGTACTGCCCATTAGTGATGTCACTGGGATCACGTCTAGACAGAAGCCTCCGCCTAGCATACCCATGAGAAGCCCGATACATCACCGGCAGTAGACAAACAGCCTTTGTCCTGCGCTATGTCCTGGGCAAGGGGGAGCATCAGAGCTAGAAATGCTCCGTTCATACATGGTAAATGAGTGAAGGGGAGCTCGTGTCCAACCCCTTTAACACCAAGGCCAGAAGGTAGGATATGCCACACACGTCAGGTAGGTGCGGGTCACCTCTTCAGTACAGCCCCCAGTGTGACAGGAGAGCAAACCACGCATATGTGGGAGTCCGTAAAATAGCTGGCTATTTCCGGGAGTCCCATAACGGTGAATGGAGAGGTGGCTTTGGTGGTGTGGCAGCTCTCCCTTCTTCCCTTGGGGGGCCCTGTTTTGGAGTTAGGTGCGAGTCACCGCTTCTATCTGACATTTGTGGCATATCCTAGCAATATGCTATCAATGTTGAGATGTGAATACCCCTAATTTGTAAGAGAGTGCAGCATTTGGGGGATCCTATTGGCCACGCTGGGGGAGATTTACTAAGCTAAATGTGCTATAATTCTGCATTCATTTGCACCTGTAATTGGTATACGTTATTTGCACCACATTTATTTATGTTTTAGATTTTTTTTTATTTTTATTTTTTTTTATTTTTTTTGTGCCTCATTTAGCAAGGGTGGGCTTAGTCAAAGTTGGCTGTAGCCTGAGATGCACAGCAACTAATAGGTTGTGTAAAATTAGATAAAAGTGTCTACTGATGCACCAATCTCCTCACCACGTTTATATTGGACAGGATTAGTGAACCAGCCTTGCTGTAGGTTATTGTGACTGCCTCCTATAACCGAATCGGATATAATTCATGAAGAATTTGGTGAATCAGTATGGGAACCCTGGTGACGTAAATCAGACAGACTAATGCACTCAAGCAGTTGTCTCATGTAAAACGGTCGTATTCTAAGCTTCTGCATTTTTTAAAAACACATTATGAGACAGATTTTTGAACGTGTCTAAAAGCTAGATTTTGACCACAAGGAATTTGCAGCAAAATTGGCTTAAATTACATGTGGATTTTGCAGCGGTTTTCATCTTCTGCATTCCATAAAATGACATGCTGAAGATTTAAAATCTGCGTCACATGTCAAGTTATATGCAGATTCCTTTGCAAAAAATTGGATAAAATGTTGTTTTTAAATCGGCCCCATTCTGCTGTTAATGTATTCACTGCTGCTTATATATCGTGTGGCCGTAACGTTAGAGATCTCGTGCTGCGGAGATTGGCCGCAGTATAAATTCCACAGCATGCCAAATTCTGTTGCGTAATGTTTGCAGATTTCCCTTCTTGAACTCAATGAGGAGGCCAAAATTCGCGGTAAAACCCACAAGAGGTGTTTTGTTGTGGATTTCGCGGAGATTTAACCCTTGGACCGCGGTAAAATCCTCAAGCATGGATTTTACACGATTTTTTATTTTATTTTTTGTAGTTTTAAGTACCGCAAAAGAAAATTTACACCAAAATCTGCATGGTCTGGTGCTGATTTTCTGATGTCACAGTGGACTGGATCTCGGTTTAGAAGCTTTGCTCTACTGATGCGACACTGGTGTAATCTTCTTTTCTCATGGATTCAAAGTGCAGGGACTAGTTTTGTGGCTGGGGCAGCTCCCTGGGAAGTCAGTGGCTGCCATATACACACATAGATTGATTTACTAGGAAGCCAATTTGCCCTTTTGTATGTTTTGAGAGTTTGGGAGGAAACCCACGCGAACACGGGGAGAACGTACAAACTCCATGTAGATGTTGTCCTTGGTCGGATTCGAACCCAGGACCCCATTGCTACAAGACACCGGTGCAGTGGTATATTTTTTGGTTCAGTGTCTAGATTGTATTATGGTGATATCTAGGAATGAGCGAATCGACTTCGGATGAAACATCCAAAGTCGATTCGCATAAAACTTCGTTTCAATACTGTACGGATTTCTACTGTTAAAAACCTTTTACCAAACTCCGTTTCGGTTCCAAGTGGTTCTTTGGAACTGAACCCGAGTTCGGTAAAGGTTCTTTTTACAGTAGACATTAATTTTTGAAGTTATTACCTGAAGTCTCGGGAGACTTCGCAAAGTAATAACTTCGGCTCATCGGAGCCAATACATTCTAATTCTGTACAGAGCGCTCGCTCCGTACAGTATTCTAACAAAGTTTTATGCGAACCATATTCGGATGTTTCATCCGAAGTCGATTTTCTCATCCCTAGTGATATCACACGTTTAGTATTTATTCCCGGACATTCTTTTATTGTGATGATGTCATCATTGTGGTTTTCCTGATCTTTGTGTGTTCTGGCTTTTATTATTAGGCTGTGCTCTATTATGATGATGCCACAGTAGCATTTTGTGTTGTATTATATGGATAGTTACTTGTATTCTGTTGTGATGATGTAACGGCATTATATTTACGGTATAGTCGGGTAGTCTTTATTAGCCAGCTGTTCTTTATTGTGAAGCCTCACGCTTTGTCTGTTCCTAGGCTGCGTTATGTTGTGATGATCTAACATCAGCCTGGGTCTTTTCTTATAATCTTAGGCCTTTGCTGATACAATAGATTTTTTTTTTTTGTGTATCTTTAGAGATGAGGACTCCCCTGCATAATGGAAACTGGACGGATCCGTTATGCAGCCCATAGACTTGTATTATGACGGAATGAATAACGGAATGCCTCTAAAAGCATTCCGTCATAGAATCGCGTTATGGTCCGTGGTAACGGAATCCATAACGCAATTCTGCTTTTACCGGTAAACGAATGGCAAATGAATTTCTTAAGCGGAAATTCGCTCATCTCGCGTTTTTGCTCTTTTTGTATTTTTTTTATTGTGAACCTGTCATATTGGTGACTCCTAAGATATGGCAATATCATCGGTGACCAGGCAAAGTTAGACCAACTCCTCAAACAAAGGGTTCGGGTGCACGCTACCCTGGCTGCAATGCAAAATCAAACAAGAACTACAAGTAGCAGCACTATTAAATTGTGTCGGGCCCATCTACCAGCGATAGGGTGGCTTCTAACAGACGGACCTGTACTAACAGACTTGCAGTATGATAGCCTGAACTGGATGGACGTATGTCTTTTTTCAGCTTTACAAACTATGTTACTTTGTAAGATCATGCCGCACTTGGCACTGAGTGGCGGGGACTGCCTCCTGGCTATACATAGCGATCTTCAATATAAGGCACCAAAACTGCTGGCCGAGATAATTCGAAATGGATGGGAGTTTTGGGCAGGAGAAGACTTGGGGGAGCATGGTTGCTGAAAAAGTGCGGAAGTGTGGTCTCCTGTGCGCAGCGGGCGCCATAGCCAGGTTTCTGCTGTTTTACACATCAGAGGCTGTCTGATCGTGAAGGCTTTTTTTTATTTTTGTATTTAAAAGTTCAAATCACCCCCCTTTCCCCCCCCAAATAAAAGATAAACAAAAAAAATATCCAGACTATTAAATTATTATTTTTTTAAACAATAAGTTTTTATTGAAGTTGCAGCAGAGACAATTACACACAATGCACGTTGTGGACGCAGCCACTATCAAGAAATTCACATAGTATTGTCGTACCTGACCATTACAATCCCCAGTAACAAGTGACGCAAGAGGCGATAGGACACCGCTATGGTGTCGCCAACCTATCACCATTGAGTCCAGTACAGACAAATAGGAAGGAATCGTCCACTGTTCTTCAGTTCTTCAAATGCCGCAAAAATTTTAAAGAAAATATGGTATGAAACATAGATAAACAACAACAATCAAGGACGGGGGGGGGGCTCAGAAAATGCTTAATGGCAAAGGGGAAGCATATTGGCTTGACAACCAACTCATCCACCTGTTGTGAGTTTGCACCCTGTTAGAAAGCGTGGGAGCAAATACTAGTTCACATTGCATGTGGAAATTTAATAGGTTTATAACCTCCTGAATTGGCGGGCATACTGCCTGTTTCCATCGGCACGCTATGACCTTCTTAGCCGCGTGAAGTACATGAGCCGTGATCCATCTATCAGCTAGAGGAATGTCCACTAAGCCCACACCCAACACTGCCAGCTCCGCCCGCACTTCCATGTCCCTACCTAATACTGTCCTCAAGAGAGCAGACACCTCCCACCAATAACCTCTAACCAGTGGGCAATGCCACCACATATGAAGTGGATCCAGACTATTAAATTATAATATATTTATCTCATACGACAAAAATTCAAAATGGCTAAATATGCTTTTTTTTCGTCATGTCACCTCCCCAAAAAATTTATTAAAAAGTAATCAAAAAGTCATACACACCCCACAATGGTATCACTGAAAATCAGCTCTCACACAGCTCCATAGACACAAATATAAAAAAGTTATGGCAGGCAGAATATGACTTTTTTTTTTTTAAGTATTAAACTGCAAGAAAGTATACAAAGGCTGTATCTTTATAATTGTACTGACCCAGACAATGAAGGGCACAGGTCAGTTTTACCACATAGTGAACGTAAAAAGCTGCGATTTGGCTGCAAGTCATGTGTGATTTACGATTTGCAACACCCATTAGACACTGAAAAAAAATGCTCAGGCCTGTCACCAGTGGGTTGCTGTAGCAGGCAGCTTACATTGAAGTCTATTAATCTGACTTGCTAGCTGCAACCGAAGATCTTGATTTGGATTTTCTGCAGCCATTGTGTTGCAGTCGCAGTCATTGCATGCAATGTGCGACTGTGACCAAGTCACCATGTAGCCGTATGCTGCCGGGGCCCTGTGTGATGGAGGGACGAGGATTAGGGTGAGTGTCGGTGGATCAGATTGAGGGAGTAACCTTACATTGCTGATTAAGGCTTTCCAATATGGTTGTAAACTTGAGAAAGCAGCAGACATTTCAGTATCCTCCTGTATTGCTGTGTCTCGCGTCCTGATAAGATGCTTTACTTGCCCCTTAGGCCGCTCTTCAGCATGGAGTGATTGCTGGACGGAAAGGATTTGGGAGTATTTTTGTGGTTGCCAGTGGGAATGGAGGGCAGTACAATGATAACTGTAACTACGATGGCTATGCCAACTCCATCTACACCGTCACCATAGGTAAGTGAACTTTTAGTCCAAAATTAAAGCTGCGGTCTTCTGGAAAGTTCCACTGGATTTTGCATTAGGCCTCGTTCACATTTCCATTTTTCACTGATGTGTGCTATCTGAATTTTCTACGGACAGCACATGTACCCATTCATTTTAAAATGTACACACGTCAGTATTTTTTTTTTCATTTTGTTTTTTAAACTGGCCGTGGTCAGTGAAAAAAATTGCGGAGACATGCACTACTATGGTCCACGATTTGGACCAAACGCTTATTAAATCAGACATGACATCCGTGTTTGGTCCTTGTTAGGTTTCTGACTGATAGCAGATGCTTTTGAAATTAATTTTCAGCTGAGTATTGTGGAATACCGATAACACAGGGAGGGCAAAAAACGGACACATAGACCAAACACAGATCACTGACGTCTTCATTGATGAAACACAGTTAAATTTTTTTTTTTTTTTTTTTTTTTTTTTTTACAGATGTCAAACGGACACAGAAATGTGAACGAGGCCTTACAAAGGGTAAAATCCGTGGTGAAAATCAATTTCAATTTTTCTTTAGCTTTCCGTCCTAGAGATCCGTTCTCGGGTCTCTAGGACGGAAAGCTACTGATCAGGATTATCCCCATGCATCCTGAATGGAGAGAGATCCGTTCAGGATGCATCAGGATGTCTTCCGTTCAGTATGTGAAAGTTTTTTGGACGTTGAAAAAAGCGCAGCATGCTGCGGATTTGTCTCCGTCCAAAAATCCGGAAGACATGCCGTAACGCCGGATCCGGAATTAATGCCCATTGAAGTGCATTAATCCGGATCTGCCTTAAGCTAAACGTCGTTTCGGCGCATCGCTGGGTCCGACGTTTAGCTTTTTGTCAATGGTTACTATGGCAGCCAGGACGCTACTAGCGTCCTGGTTGCCATAGTAAAGAGTAGGGGAGCGGCATACTTACATTCCGTGCGGCTCCCGGGACGCTCCAGGATGACGTCAGGGCGCCCCAGTGCATACGTGATCACGTGATCCATGCGCGCGGGGGCGCCCTGACGTCATTCAGGAGCGCCCCGGGAGCCGCACGGAATGTAAGTATGCCGCTCCCCACTGCTACTATGGCAACCAGGACGCTAGTAGCGTCCTGGCTGCCATAGTAACACGGAAAGCATTTTGAAGACTGATCAGTCTTCAAATGCTTTCAGTTCACTTGCGTTGTGCCGGATCCGGCGTGCATTCCGGCGACGGAAATGCACGCCGGATCTTCACAACGCAAGTGTGAAAGAGGCCTTAATGAGCGTGCTGCTGATTAGAAACTCTCCATCCACGTGTTTTATTCTGTTCATTGCTGTAGATTGGGAATTTATCATGTTTATCAAGTCAGTTTTGCTTGAGTCTGCGTTCCTGTACTTTGTCACATTTATCAAATGTTACTTGATAAATTTGTCTTATCCTTAGACCTAACAATTTTGTCTAGAGAAGCTCCTCCAGTTTTCCTACTCCACCTCCTCCTGGAGTGGGATTGCGACTTTTTTTTTCTGACCTTTTAATAAAAAAGTCTTAGTGATAAATCTGGAATGAAACTCATTTACATGCTAACCAAACCCACTTTTCCACCACAAAATGCAAAAGTTTGCAAAATTTAGCGCAAGTGAGTTTGAATTTTGCGCAAGTGAGTTCAAAAAGTTGCAAAAGCCCTATTTTTGTGACTTTTTGACACCAGAATTCTGGAGTAAAGGTCTGATAAATCAGGTCCTTAGAGTGCAGAATCGTCACTGCAGCTCCTTAGCAAGCCCTGTGCATTGGTTGTCACAGTAAGGGTCTTTGACATTAATCAGTATATGGATATATTCTTTTTGAAGGCGCTGTGAATGAAGCTGGTAAAATGCCTTTCTATGCGGAGGAATGCGCCTCAATGCTGGCGGTCACCTTCAGCAGCGGAGACAAACAGATGAGAAGTATCGTAAGTTGCTTCTTTCTTTTAATTCCAGTGCAAATGAATGTGCTGTGATTACAGATGCCATGAAAAACTCTCTTGTGCCATTTTCCTACCATACTCTGCACTGTTGTACTATGCCCATGCCATACACATTAGATAAAGTTACCCAGTATTAGCCAGTTTCGCTGACCATGAAAATTTTCTGCATACTGACATACATACACAATGGCCAAAAGCAAACTTCTGTTTTCCAAAAATGTGATTTGTGGGATTGGGAAAGTTTATCTGTGGTTGGCTAAGAGTAGAAGTGTATGGCATGATCGGCAGGATTTGTCTGACCACCCGCCACTCGTTTAGTCTCTTGCTGTAGGGATGATTCGTCTGAACAGTTCTACAGACAACTGATCAAGTGTGTTGTGGTCGTCCAGTATCTCGTAGCGTCTTGCCCACAGGATAGGGTATAACGTAGATCGGTGGGGGTACTACCTCTGGGAGCCCCACCGATCGTGAGATTGGGGGCCCCATATCCCCTGCAGCCCCCATGGAATAAACGGAGTGGCCGGTCAGACATGAGCGACCAGCCGCTCTGTTAACTTCAGGGGGGCTGCAGAGGGTTCCTAGGCCCCCGTGATCAGTGGGGATGCCAGCTATGAGTGGATAGGGGATTACTTCTAACAACTGGAATACCCCTTTAACTCCTTATTGACCTCAGCATTAGTAGAAAGGTGCAGGTATTGAATTTACAGCAGCAGGTTTCAGCATTGTAGTAGACGAGGGCAGCAATTGCTTCCCCGACTGCTCTAAGAACGAGAGGTTCTTAGACCAGGCTCCTGACTATGTTGGGATTGGAGGAAGCTCTGATCGCAGCTGTTTTAACTCCACAGCATATTTAAAAGAAGCTTCCCCCTTTTGACTGGGTGACCTGGAAACCCAGGGACTCAATCGGAAATTGGGGAGTCTGACTGCAGTCACCCTCCGGATCCTAAAAAGACCCCCGGGGCTGATTCAGTAATTCCGCTAGGACACAATGGTGTTGCCCTAATAACAGCCTATGTCTGGGATCAGCAACCCTCGGCACTCCAGCTGTTGTGAAACTACAATTCCCAGCATGCTTTATTCATTTCTATGGGAGTTATGAGAAGAGCAGAGCAAGTGTGCATGCTGGGAGTTGTAGTTTCACAACAGCTGGAGTGCCGGAGGTTGCCTAACCCTGGCCTATGTCATAGAGACACTGAGCATAATATATTATAAGTGTAAAATAAAGTTTGAATAAAATAATCCTTGAAGGATTTAAAAAATGTAATAAATATACTAAAAAAAGTGATTATTTAATTAAAATTTAATTTTAATGTACATTGGACCAAAACCATAAAACCTATGTTGGCTTTCCACAAATCTGTGATCTAAAGAGTTATTTTAGGCTGTTTAGCGTGAAGCGGGAGCAGTATAACGTAATTATTTTTTTTCTTTTTTATAAAGGCAAATATAATTTTTTTTCTATGTTCAAAACACAGTACACTCAAACTGGGTCAAAAAAGAAAATTCTATTTCTACCACCAAAAACAAGGCCTCGTACAGCCATGTCACTGAACAAATAAAAACGTTAGAGCTGCCGAAATGTAAACGGGCAGAAACTATGAAGAATTAGCAGCTCATTAAAGGGGTTGCTCACCTCTAGGGATCTTTTCTACAGACCCCCTCCCCACCGGCGTGTCCAGTCCTGCGGCGGATAATACTTACCTGATCCCCACTTCTGATTTCCAACTCCATCGCTGTCCAGCCTCGACGTGTAACCTATGCGTCATGTCACTGTGTCACATGACCCAATGACATGACGTATGGGTGACCGTCACCCCTGCGGCCAGTCATTGGCAGTCACGTGACTTTGATGTTTGTGGGATGAACCGGCCGTGACCCGCATAGCCCACGTTGCATCGATGGAGCAGGAACCCAGCAACGGGATCAGGTAAGTATGATTACCAGCATCAGTCTGGCTACACTGGCGCGGGGCGGGGGGGGGGGGGGTGTTTCTGTAGAAAAGGTGAGCAGCCCCTTGAGGTCTGGAAAATAAAATTTGTAGCCTTGCTGCATTAGATTATTGACTGTGTTATTGGACTGTAGCAGGAGCAGCGGTGTAATATGTACTTTCCGCTCAGTATATATTGCGGTTTTTTGGTTATGCACATGTTCTTCATGGGAGTCTATATGGACCGTAAGCTGGTTATATTTGCTGACTTCACACGTACTGGAACTGCCTGACCAAATGTGATATTGTGGGGACTGACGTGGAAGAATGAGCAGACCTGTGCAAATATTAGGAGGTAAATATTCAGCTGTGACCGTGCAGGCAACTGCTTAACCCCTTCCTGCACAGCAGCGCAGTCGTATGGACAACGGGTGCTTCCAACATGGTTTATTACATTTGGCTTCAAGATTTGTGATACATTCGGGCTGTTCTTGCAGCCGAATCTAATGGAGCCGTCAATGGCAGCGTGGGCTTAGACAACCTATTGATATCAGACTGAAATATAATCTCAAGGTATATAAGATAATAATAAAAGAAGGAAACATTGACTAACGAGAAAAAAAAAAGGGGGGGGGGATTCACTCACACTGAATCCAGACCCATTCACTTCAATGAGGCTGTGCAGATGAGCGGTGACTTTCACGCATTACTTGTGCGTTGCGTGAAAAATGCAGCATGTTCTATATTCTGCGTTTTTCGCGCAACGCAGGCCCCTTAGAAATGGATGGGGTTGCGTGAAAATTGCAAGCAAGTGCGGATGCAATGCGATTTTCACGCATGGTTGCTAAGGAGATGTTGGTAAATTGATTTAAAGTCAATTTACTGTATTATTTTCCCTTACAACATGGTTATAAAGGAAAATAATAGCATTCTTAATTCAGAATGCTTACTAAAATGTGGACTGAGGGGTTAAAAATAAAAAAAAATGAACTCCACTCATCCGTGGTGAGCGCGGTGACGTCATCGCAGGTCCTGCTGAATGAAGATAGAAGATCCCTGTAACCCCACAGACCTGGGTCAATAGGTTATTGATAACCAAAGAGTTTGATTAGTTGCGCTCTGTGCCAGGGGGAAGGCAGACACGCCGGAGAGATCTTTTGCAGGCCCGCCCAGTTGAGCTGAATGGCTCATTACCATACATGGCGGGAAATATTGCGGGGGGCACCGCGGACAAACTGGGGCACAAAAGAAAATAAGAATACCGGAATAAGCACCACTGGGGGCAGGCAAGTAATGTCAGATATTAATATAGACATGAAATTTCTGGTGAAAGGTCCTCTTTAAAGGACCATTAATAAATCTGACTGAGCCAAAAGTGACTTTGGACTTATGTGAAATTGGAGTAAGATGGAAGTGTAATGATAAATCTGGCCCACATGTGTACGATGACAAGCAGCAAAACGCCAGATATAGCCAATGTCTTCGCCTCCTACTACTCCCCACTTTATAATATAAAGGATGACCCGTCCACGCCACAACCAACTAGTAATCCGATCAAGACTTTTCTGAAGAAGATTTCACTTCCAGAAATAGAAAAGGAACAATTAATAAATTTAAACCCATAGAACCACAGGAAATATTAAGTGATAAAAGCGGCAAAAAATAATAAATCTTTTGGACCAGATGGTCTGTCCAATCAGTATTTTAAAACCTGCTATGACATCCTAACCCCTCATATATTAGCAACCTTTCAGCAGATCTTCAATACAGAGGATATCCAACCGACGATCATTCCTCTCCCCAAAACGGGAAAATCTCCGGACCTACCAAGCAATTTTAGGCCCATTTCGTTATTAAACTCTGATCTTAAACTATATTCCAAGATTTTAGCTAACAGAATCTCTCACATGGTCTCAAATCTCATTAATAAAGACCAAGTCAGCTTTTAATACTGTGATAAATGTGGTTTGATGGCAGCAGTTCATCCTTCCGTAAGCAGCTTTACAAAAGTCGCACATATTTACAAAAAAGTCGCATGTTCTATTAAAAAGTCGCATATGTTCTATTAAAAAGTCGCATAAGATAAGCATGGTCCTCACTGGAGTGAAATTGGGACTTTTTTGCGACTTTTTTAAAAAGTCCCAATGATAAATCTGGAGTGAAACTCATTAACATAGCTAGCCACGCCCATTTTTACAAAACTGGAGTGAGCGGTGTACACATGTAAAAAAGTCGCAAAATTATGCGCAAATGAGTGTGAAAAGTCGCAAATGCCCTATTTTGGGACTTTTTGATGCCAGAATTCTGGAGTGAAGGTATGATAAATCATGGCCAATGTGTTGTTTCTGTCTAGCAGCTCTAGTTTTTATCTTATTGGCGAGCATAGATCCTGCTTGGTTCCCCTGCCAGGAGAAGCGTGCTTTCACTTTTCTCAGGTAGTGTTTATGTTTGTGCTGGTATAATTGATATGGCTCATATCTTGAATCCTGGAGTTTTTTATATGTTACGGGTGACTGTTTAAGTTTATGTAATATGTTCCAGATCTGCTATGTCTTTACTTAGTTTTTCCGTCTGGAGGAGACTATATATTTCTTGTTATGAGCAGCGATATTGATCAGCTGCCCCCTTATAAACGCTTTGAGCGCACCATACAGTGACCGGGGAACCATCCGCAGTGCAATTAAAGGAAAAACCTTCCTGTAGATGATCTTGTATTTGGTATTTATAGTCAGGATGCGTTAATAAGTAATTATTTAAGTTTTGAGAAATTTGACACTGGTGCATGGTCCGATCATATTTTGGCCATCTTAATATTTTGCAGTAACCATTTATCTACGATCATGAGGTCAATTCTTGAGTATGTTTTATTTGGATGGAAATAGAATGTGTAGTCCCACTCGGAGGCATGTAGCACTCTCCACGTATCGTACAGATCTTCTGATAGAAGAAGTTCTTCAAATGGGGACCAGTGTCTGGAATCTGGATGGGAGGATTTATCCATGATGGGTGACCGGGATAAATGAAAATCTCCGCAAATAAGCAATGACCCCTGTTTTATGCTGGATATCTTTGATAATAACTCTTTAATGAAAGGAAGTTTTTGGTGATTAGGGGCATATGTGGTGACTAATGTATATATTTTATTAATGTTGCATACAAGAATAATATATCTTCCGTCTTGGTCCGTTATTTCTTTAATGAGTGGAAAAGTTATTTTTAATCGCTATTGCTACCCCTTTTTTCTTCCCTGTGGCTGGAGCGGTAAGAATATTAGTGAAGTTCCTATGATGCAATCTAAAGTGTGGCGCATATTATATCAGATTTTAATAGTATCGCTTCCTTCCAAAACATTGATCTTTTGAAAGGCCTATAAAGGCCTTTAGTATTAATACTAGAGATAGTAAAAACCATATTAGTATCCTAAATACAAAGGGTTAGAGATACGAATGTCAACGTTAAATAAAAATAAAAGGGGTAAAAAGGAAAAGATGGTGAATATACTGTAAGGGTAATGACCATTAAACAACTAACTGTAACAGATTAAACTGTAATTATAAGGCCTTTTTCACACGAGCGTCGCAGGTGGGGGCCTGATGCGATGCGGTTGCATTGCGGGAAACCCGCGTGAGTAGGCCGTGTTTTGCACGCGCGTGATAAAAAACCTGACTGTGGTAGTAATAGCATTCTTAATACAGAATGCTAACTAAAGTGTCCATTGAGGGGTTAAAAAATAAAAAAAATAAACTCCCCCTCATCCACCTAATCGCGCAGCAGGTATAGAAGGATCTTTCTATCTTTATTCAGCAGGACCTGCGCTGACGTCACCGCGCTTACCACATGGTGAGCGCAATGATGTCAGCGCAGGTCCTGCAGGAAGAAGAAAGAAGACTATGCCAGCTGTGCGATCAAGTGGGTTAAAAACATAAAGTGATTGTCTGAGCAAAACCCCTGTCAAATGCATCGAAGGAGGAATGTATTGCATTTGATGAGGATTTAGATGCAGAATCCATGCCTGGATTTCCTTATCAAATCCATGGTGTACGAACTTAGTCTTACAAAATTTGGGTGCACGATGGTTGCATCGACCATTGAAGTTGTGATCCCAAAAACTATTCCGAGCGTGATGCAGAATAGCTTGACAAATATTTACCATGCAGGTTTTCACGTCTCTACCTTTTTCCTTAGGTGACATCAGATTGGGATCTGCAAAAGGGAACTGGATGCACAGAAGGCCACACTGGAACGTCTGCTGCCGCTCCTATAGCCGCTGGGATGATTGCTCTGATGCTGCAGGTCCGGCCGTGTCTGACCTGGAGGGACGTTCAGCACATCATCGTGTTCACAGCTACAAAAGTACAGTACCTTTGTGTGTACATTCTTACATACCTAGCAATAAATGCACTCTACCAAAAGTCTGGTGTATGTGTGTATCTGGCTGAACAGAGGCTGACTACAATAGTACTGTTGCCAGTGACTGTAGTAGTTGTCTGCCCTGTGGTCAGTGTGTCATCCATGTAATCGTTAGTTATAAGGGTAAATCCACACGGGATGGAAAAATAATCAGTCATGGTTTTTGCTGCAATTTTGTGGCAAATCAACATGTTACATGCAGGTTTTGTCACAGATTTGACTTCTTAAGCTTTGCAAAATGTGAAATCCACAAAAACAATTGACCGGCTGCAGATATAAAATCAACTTGCATGTCCGTTTCCACAGCGTGTGAATAAACCACTTTGCTGCAGCTGTGTTCTGCTGTAAATTTTCTTGCCTGCAAATCCAAACAGAAAATCCGCAGCATTTTTGCTAAGTGTGAACTTACTCTTACTGTGTGCTCTGTAAGCGTTCATAGGAACATTAAGTCCCAATAATTGCCCTGTGTAAAGGTGGCATTGATCACTCGATCAAGCAAACATTCATTCATCAGGTGAAAACATTTCTGATGTGGACATTGTTTCTGGATCACAGATCGTTCTGTGCAAACGCAATCTGCTGCCGAGAAACATTGAGTGTGTACAAGGCAGAGCGATGGCTGTAGAGCGGTGTACGGCGGGGGTGATTGCGGCTTGTAAATGCAGGTCCCAACTCCCCTAACGAGCAGGCAATTATCAGGAACAAACGGTTCTTTCTCTAGAATTGCCTGCTCGCTCATTCTGTGTAATGGGGCCTTTACTTCTTTGGTACTAAAAGCAATTGGTTGTGATTTAGAGATGAGCGTATTTCATGTTATGAAATTCGTCCACGCTTTGTTTAGTGGTAAAAGAAGAATTGCGTTATGGATTCCGTTACTACGGATCATAACGCAGGTCTATGATGGAATGCATAATGGAATACCTTTAGAGGCATTCCGTTATTCTTTCCGTCATAATAGAAGTCTATGGGCTGCATAACGGATCCGCCCCATTTCCCTTATGCAGGAGAGGACTCCCCTGCATAACAGAAATAAGACGGATCCGTTATGCAGCCCATAGACTTCTATTATGACGGAAAGAATAACGGAATGCCTCTAAATGTATTCCATTATGCATTCCATCATAGACTTGCGTTATGATCCAGTGAGCGTGCTTGGCCATTTTCAGAAGTCTCATACAAATGAACGGAGAGCACACCCCGCAAGCACGGACACCGCTCCATTCACCTCAATGGCATTGCTGGAAATAGCCAAGAGAGCGCTCATCTCTTTTTGGTACTCCCATACAAATGAATGGAGAGCACGCTGTGCATGCGCGGCTGCTCTCCATTCACTTCAGGAGTCCTGTTCTGGAGATAGGTGCGGGTACCACCTCTGGGAACCACTCCTATCGGACATTGGTGACATTTCAGAGTGATTTGCCACCAATGTCTGAAATGAGACAACCCCATTAAATGCTTTCTTTTCTTACGACCTCGGGGCCCAGCGGTTCACTGCTGCATGATGTGGCGCTATAACAGAGGGTGAAATAATACCATGTGGATGATCATTAAATGAGTAAAACAAGATTGTGTAGTCTATGTAAAATAAGGACCTAAATTAAAATTTCAGTAACAAATCAAGTTCATTTTTTTTACTCTTTCAATTTATCATCTTTCCAATGTTTCTTCATCTGCAGTATGAAGACCATCAAGCTGCCTGGGAAACCAACGGAGCAGGATTTAGTCACAGCCATCAGCATGGATTTGGCCTGTTAAATGCTTGGCGTCTCACAAACGCTGCCAAGGTGATGTGACCATTACATGCTGCTATATTATGCCGTGTAACAGTGTTCCGGGGGGTACAGGGTTGTGACCCCAAGTTTTGTGTTGCTACTGGTTTACCAGTGTCAAAGAAAAATATCTATTTCTGCCATAGTGTTGAGCCTCATTCACATGTCAGTGTTTGGTCAGTGATTACCATCAGTGATTGTGAACCAAAACCAGGACTGGAGCCTCCACAGACATAAGGTCTAAGGGAAGGATCTGCTCCTGGTTTTATCTCAAAATCCCGGTGGAAATCACTGACCGAACACTGACGTGTGAATGAGGCATAATGGAGGCAAACAGTCTGCATCAAAGAGGACCTGTCTCCTGACATGTCTGTTTCAGTGAATAATTGTATTCCACATGAAATAACTATTCTGGGGTATGTTTTCTTTTAGCTCTTGTGTTTTGCTGTCCCTCCTGTTATTTCATGGAGATTTATGGTCGATGCCTGTACACAGGCTGGCACTATCCATTCAGCGCCGACACTGACCGTTTTCTAATTATACACCCTATTGTTAAAGGGGTCCAGTTGTCCATTTAGGCCCCTTTCACACGGGCGAGTTTTCCGCGCGGGTGCAATGCGTGATGTGAACGCATTGCACCTGCACTGAATCCTGGCTCATTCATTTCAATGGGACTGTGTACATGAGCATTTTTTTTCACGCATCACTTGTGCGTTGCGTGAAAATCGCAGCATGTTCTATGTTCTGCGTTTTTCACGCAGCACTAGCCCCATAGAAGTGAATGGGGCTGCATGAAAAACGCATTGCATCCGCAAGCAAGTGCGGGTGCGTTGCGTTTTTCACTGATGGTTGCTAGGAGATGTTGTTTGTAAACCTTCACTTCATTTTTCTATCACGCGCGTGAAAAACGCATCAAAACGCATTGCACCCATGCGGAAAAAACTGAACAACTGAACGCAATCGCAGGTAAAACTGAATGGCTTTGCCTGTGAAATCGCACAGTTTTCACTGAATGCATCCGCAACGCATCCAGACACGCTCGTGTGAAAGAGGCCTTAGTCATACATTTGCTGGTTACTCCAGAATTACAAGCATTTGTTGACACAGCACCACAAGCTAGGAGAAGGACTTGCACACACTCTGCAGAGGCAAAGTAGGAGGAGATATTTAATGATGACTATTTAGAACATTGCTTAATTTTGCAAGCAAATGAACAGTAAAAAAAAAAAATCAGTGCAGAGCTGTCCACGGGCAAAGACAAGTTACCACTACCACAGAAATAATTTATCTTCATGTTGAACCAGTCATCAGACCCTTCATAACAATTATCCCCCTTTTCACTGTTTTCTTCGTAGGTGTGGGAGTCGGTTCCCTATTTAGCTTCCTATGTCAGTCCACTGCTGAAGGAGAACAAGAATATTCCTTTGGTTCCCAATGTGCTGGAATTAAGCTGGAATGGTGAGTGCACAATTATTGACTTGGTTGTGTATGATAAAAGTTCATTAAACCTTAAATACACTTGCAAAACCTCTGTCCTGTCATCTGCACAGTAGAATATCCGTGTAAGTGACCACACGACCTGCGCCGTGTTACAGCTGCACTATGTCCACAGCATGTGAATCCAGCCTTGGACAAGGTCTGTTTTTAATAGGTTTGGTCAGGATCGTGCAGGGGTCATTAACCTCCGGCTTTTGTACAATTCCCTGCATGATCTGTTCTCCTCTATGGTAGTTCCAGGAACGGCCCAGGCAATGTGCATGCTGGGAGTTCTAGTTTCATAACAGCTGGAGTGCCGCAGGTTGCTGACCCCTGGGATAGGACTCATCCGCCCGATATGGGCATATTTTATTGTACATTTTTGTAAAAATGGTGCATGTATGTAGATTATCTGTATTTCTATAGCAAATACTGAAAGTATGTTTTAGTTGGTAAAGCCGTGATGCCCCTTAAACACTTTCTAACAAGTTATGGATACTTGTCATAAGATTGCATCGGTGAGGAATCGGGACCCCCACTAAACAGGACGTAGAGGCTTTGTCACCTCTTCAGTTGTGAAGGTAGAGGGGTGCAAGGCTTATTTCTAGAAATCGGTCTCCACTGAAGGATCCTGTCTGAGATAACTTAACTTGACACGCCGAAAGCTATTGAAAGGTTCCTGTAGCATATAAGAAGTCACGGGTACTTTTTAAAAAAAAGTAATTATTTTAAAGGATATTCCAATAATTAATAATAGTTATCCCCTATCCATTCAATAGGAGGTAACTGTTAGATCGGAGGGAGTCAGACTGCCAATCCCAAGATCAGGGGTCCTGCATTCCCCACACAAATGAAGTGCGGTCTGAACGTTTGCTCTGCCACTCTATTCATTTCTATGAGACTGCCGAAATAGCAAGTCCAGCACTTAGGCCCCTTTCACACTTGAATTGTTAAAGAGGACCTTTCATCGGATTTGAAGGTATGAGAAAAAGAATACACCCCGGGCATCAGTGGGGGCCGCACTACAAGGTTTTGACATAGTTAGCCTATGTCAAAACCGATGAAAGGTCCTCTTTAATTCCAGTATTGAGATCCAGCCAAGGATCTCAATACCAAAATTAAACGGATGCGTTTTGATTTTTGCACATCATAATGCATCCAATCCGTTAGGATGCGGTTGTGTGAAATCAGAACGGAAAAAACGGATCGTCAATAAATACATTGAAAGTCTCAATGGGTGACGGATCTGTTTTTTTTTTTTTTAGGCTCCTAAAAAAAAACGGATCTGTCACTATTGACATTGTTTCAGTGCCGGATCTGTTTTTTTTGCGTATTTATCACCGGCCGAGCAAACTGCAGTTTGCTGTGGTTTTGTTTTTCGGTCACAAAACGGAATACTGCCAGAACGGAAGACGTCCTGATGCATCCTGAACGGATTTCTTTTCATTCAGAATGCATGAGGACTAAATGGAACCACAACGCAATACCGGAACACACAACGCAAGTGTGAAAGTCGCCTTAGCCATCTCCAGCAGTCGCAGTTTACTAATTATCTAATAGTCTTTATTTATATAGCGCTAACATGTTCCACAGCGCTTTACAATTCAGAGGGAACATGTACAAACCAAGTGGATATTACAGATTCAACATTTCAGACAATAGGACTGAGGACTCTGCTCACAAGAGCTTACAATCTATGATTGCAACCAGAATTCGTGTAATATAACATTACCCTGACGGAGGTTGGAAAAATGTAAGGGCTCTTTCACACTAGCGTATTTGTTTTCCGGGATAGAGATCCGTCGTCGGGTCTCTATGCCGGAAAAATCCTGATCAGGATTATCCCAATGCATTCTGAATGGAGAGAAATCCGTTCAGGATGCATCAGGATGTCTTCAGTTCAGGACCAGAACGTTTTTTGGCCGGAGAAAATACCGCAGCATGCTGCACTTTTTGCTCCGGCCAAAAATCCTGAACACTTGCCACAAGGCCGGATCCGGAATTAATGCCCAATGAAAGGCATTAATCCGGATCCGGCCTTAAGCTAAACGTCGTTTCGGCGCATCGCCGGATCCGACATTTAGCTTTTACTGAATGGTTACCATAGCAGCCAGGACGCTAAAGTCCTGGCTGCCATGGTAAAGTGTAGTGGGGAGCGGGGGAGCAGTATACTTACAGTCCGTGCGGCTCCCGGGGCGCTCCAGAGTGACGTCAGGGCGCCCCACGCGCATGGATCACGTGATCCATGCGCATGGGGCGCTCTGATGTCATTCTGGAGCGCCCCGGGAGCCGCACGGACGGTAAGTATACAGCTCCCCCGCTCCCCACTACTACTATGGCAACCAGGACTTTAATAGCGTCCTGGCTGACGTGCTAGCCTCAAAGCATTTCGAAGACTGATCAGGATCCTGATCAGTCTTCTAATGCTTTCAGGCGACTTGCGTTCTGACGGATCCGGCAGGACGGAAGTGCCTGCCGGATCCTCAGAACGCAAGTGTGAAAGAGGCCAATGCAAGCATTTATTGTGAAGGGCTGGGTGTATTGCAACAACTGCCTATCATTGAAATCCAGTGTACTTACAAATCTCATCCTCTAGGGAGCTGCTGTTTTTATATTCAGATATATAATATTATATTTGTGTGCATAATATTATTGTGGTGTGTGTGTATATATCTCAAAAGAGAAGCCTAAATGAAATCTATAATGCCTGGCCTTTTCTTACATAACACTTTAAACATTGCTGATATGTACGAAAATTCTTTATTAAATCTAAATGCTGTACATTCATATGAGAAGTCTTAACATTTATGCAAATATTTATTTTGTTTGACACTATATTCCAGTGTTTAGGTCACAATATGTTATAGTCCCACTTTTTGAATCACCGGTATAATCCTAGAAAAGAGCCGTATGATCTATATTCAGTTTTATAGTAGAATACACATGGTATCCTTTTTAGGCACTTTTGCACACTTTCCTAGTGGGTTGGTCATAGACTAGAAAGATGGATTTTCTTTTTTTCTTTCTCTTCTAGATAGAACAGCACCATATGGACAGTGTGTGGTAGCACAGCTCTGGCCAGTTCACATGAGTAGGGATGAACTGCAGTACCTGAAGCAAACCAAGGACAGGTGTGGCGCTGTTCCAAGAAAAATAGCGGTTCACTTAAGGAATACATATTGAAATTGTCTGTGTGCTTTTTATCTATAACAGGGGTAGGCAACCTCCGGCACTCCAGCTGTGTCAGAAACTACAACTCTCAGCATGCACAATTGCTCTGCTCTTCTCAGAACTCCTGTAGAAACGAATGGAGCATGCTGGGAGTTGTAGTTTCAGAACATCTGGAGTGCCGGAGGTTGCTGATCCCTGATCTATAAGATATACATAGACATCTATGTACTCCATGGGAAACCATATTTAAGAGACCAATAGTAAAGTTGTTCTCATAGATATCATAGAAAGGAGTTCACCTTCTCCTGGCGCCACCGCAGGTGTAATGTCTGGTTGGCCGTAGCTCCCCTCTACAAAGTCGTCTGTTTCCTTGACTGTGGACCATCGGGATGTCAGATTGCCATGGCAAGTTGTCAGTTCTGTCATAGAAATAGCAAATTGGAAAAACTGCTACAGCCATTCACTGGTATCATGCGTGCAAGAAGGCAGGTCACTGCCTCAGCAATGACATGCTATGCACATGTAGCTGCAGCAGGCTCATGACCAAGAATGGGTCCTCGTTCCTTCCAGTCCTTCAAGGACTGCCAGGAGTTGTGATACTGGAAATGGCTTTTGAAAAGTGAGATCATTTTTTCTTTTTTTTAATTTTGCCATTTGTTGCCAGACATGTTTAACTTATGTCAGTCTCTTTAAACTCAGTAAAAAGTGAGGTCCTAATCATTGCAGGTATGAGGCCAAGTGTTCAGTTGCCATTGTTTGTCCCCATACAGCAGCTAGAGAAATGAGCCAGAGCTTTTTTTTTTTTTTTGTTTTTGTTTTTTAAAGCTGCAGCCTTTACCAACTGTTAGGGAGTGAGGGCTGCGCATACCTGAAGCACAAACTCCTGACCTATATCTCTGGTCATATGGCAGCTAGCATCCCAGTCCTGGTCTTGTTTTAAAAATAAAATTGTCAGCCTGAGATATACCAGGATGAAGCAACCGTTTCCCATTTAGCCGGCTGTGATCCTCAACCAGCCAGGGGGATTAAATGAGGCCAGCGCCAACAGGCTGCAGGGAGATGAGTAGAGAAATGGATCCTCCTCATTTCTCCCGGTATAACTGTTCATGATCCCAGAGGGAAGGTAACATGGACTTCTCTGCATGTTATCAATCCCCTCTGTCAAACCGAGAGCATATTTGCTCTCTAATTCTCATTTATTTTTATTTTTTCTTTTTTTTTTTTTTTCAGAAATGGAATAAGTGTATGGGCATTTGCTCATTTACTCACCCCAATGTATCTAATTAGTCAGTTTATTGACACTATGACCCATATGTTGACCCACCTCTGTATCACAAAATCAAATAAGTTGCACCAAACATCCACACCTCACACACACAAGCTTCAGTAACTGACAGCTTGTCTGCTTTCAGGAAATATAAAAGTTTTATAGATTGATAGTTTTTAAAATTTCCAGCTTAAAGCTAATTTTTGGTCTTTCTGTTCTGTTGATTTTTATGAAGATCTGTGCAGTTTAGGCCTTGGGGGTATGTATGAACTCTACATGCTGAACTCTCTGTTTGGGTCACACCGTAAGCCGCTGAAAACAACTTTAAAAATTGTGCTTTGATACAAAAATGACACAATGGTGCCTGTGTGTAAAGTGCTGAGAGTCATTATGACGATGTGCCGAGTGTCTGTTTTCATAAGATATATGGGTATTTTGGGGGGGGGGGGGGGGAAGAGAGTTAGTATGATTTGAGTATTTTGCAATTTTGGTTTTATTTGTACATGTCAAAACTGTGAAAATTGTCCTGGCTGCCAGAGGGGCAAAGTGTCTAAACACCCCAGCAGTGAAAGGGTTAAAAGGAATCTGCCAACTCCGGTAGAATCGTTTCAAAAATATTTGTAAGACATCTGACCATCCAATTCAGTCTATTCACCTGCAGCGTTGATCCCAAGGAAGGCAAAAACCCAGAGGTAGAAACGAATAATTGTCCAGGCCTTAAAGGGCTATTCCGGTGATCTACAGTTATCTCCTATACACAGGATAGCGGATAACTATTAGATCGTTGGGCGTCCTACCGCTGGGGGCCAGGTACCTTATGAAGCCCCCTGAAGTAAATGGAATGGCCGGTCATGTATGCACGCAGACGCTCCATTCATTTCTATAGGAATTCCAAAGATACAGTGCTCTATCTCTGGAACTCGCATAGAAATGAATGGAGCGTCCACATCCATGCCCGACCTGTCACTACGTTCATTTTCGGGTACAGGACCCCCGGTTTTTTTTATGTGATCAGTGAGGGACCCCAGCGGTAGGATCCCCACCGAGCTAATAGTTATCCCCTATTATGTGGACAGGGGATAACTTTATATCACCAGAATGCCACTTTAAAGGACTGTTCTAGGATTTCCCTTGATGGCCTATTCGTCCTGCAGCCCTGTTGGTCAGCTATCTCAGAGTAATTCCAGCGCCGAAAACTACACGGCTACATCCATTGTGTAGTGGACGGAGCTGTAACTGCGGTGCTGCTCTCATTGAAGTGAATACTGCAGTTACCAGCTGTGTCCACTGCACAATGTGTGCCAAGTGCTGAGTTCTGGTACCTGAGCTACTTTGAAACAGCTGATGCATGGGTGTGGCGGGGTGTCGGACCCTTGTCGATCATATATTGATGGCCTATTCTGAGGATAGGCTATCAATATCAGAATCCTGAAATACCCCTTTTAAGGGGTTTTCTGGAAATTCATAACTGAAAATACTTTATTTTTAAATATATTCCCAAATACCTTTTAATTCGTTATAATGGCTTGTTTTGTCTAGGGAGCAGTCATCAGGGAAAATAAAATGGGCGCCGTCCTATTCTTACACACAAAACCTGTCCTAATCACACAGCAGGACAAGTTCTTTCAGAACACTGAGCTAAAGAGCTGCCTCATCCTCCTCTCTGGATCTCTGTAGGAATGGAGTTCATGAGGAGACGTGAAGTACAGAGAGGACAGACTGTGGTAATGTGGGGCTGCATACAAGAGCTGCTGCTCATTATCCACACCCCCACCCTCCTCTCTGTACTTCATCTCCTTATGAACTCCATTCATACAAGATCATATTAAACTGTATTCAGGATCATAATCCCTGACAAGCAGAGTAGAGAGGAGGATGAGGCAGCTCTTTAGCTCAGTGTTGTGAAGTAACTTGTCCTGCTGTGTTATTAGGACAGGTTTTGTGTGGACTAATAGGATGGCGGCCATTTTATTTCTCCTAATGATTGCTCCCTAGACAAAACGAGCCATTATAACTAATGGAGGGTATTTGGGAATATATGTATAATAAAGTAATATTGAAGTAATTTTATTTAGTCTTAATTCCCGGAGAACCCCTTTAAGTTGGGGATATTGGACAGACTGATGATTGAGCAACATATGTCGATTATCTGCAACTTTTGTTTTTACTGATAAAACATGAGATTGTATCTGTCGGTCTGGTTCAGTTTTGGCAAAAGAAAAAAAAAAAAACAGAAGAACACAGTCAGTAAATGCAGCATTCTGCAAGCACTATGGTGTGAGCGCGGCTTAGAGCCGAAAGCATGGTATGTGACTGCGCATGGAGAGAAAATAACTTCAGATTTATTACCCATCCAGCCTTCATAAAATAGCAGTGATTTCCTAAATTGACCATGTTGATAAAAGTTGCTGAATATAATACCCTGTGCTAATGAGCCTTTCCAGAACCGTCTTCGGTTTGCAAGACTTATAATCCTTTATTTGACTGTAGGATTTGACTCAATTCCAGGCCTTTTTCATGGATTTGGATGCATCTAGAATACAGTTAACCCTGAACTGAATCCAAATAGTAGACACTTTACAGAGTGCAGAGCCGTGCGGCGCTCCTACAAGGGAGATCACTAACTGTACTTGCATTGTTCCTACCCAGCCGAAAATTGTATTTTGTAAAACCACAGGCTTAAAAAAGCGAATGTAAAGATGAAGCACCGTAATCACGTTTCTTTACTGGGAACAACTGGTTACTTTTCCAGTTGGTTTAAAGTCTATGGACACCGTTTTGGGGCAATTTTTTTATGGTTGCATTTTACTCATTTTGGGCTAAAAATCATTTTGATTTCAAATCCATTTCAATTGGTCTTCATTAAAAATGTTCAGCTGTTTTTGAGATACAGGGGTTAAAAATCTGTCTATTTGGGGAGTGTCAATTCTCAGTCCTGACTGCTCACTTGAAGCTTTATCTCTGAACTTCTGACCTCATCAAGGCTCATTATGGCTAAACTCGTATCAAGCCGATAAGATTATGGCGTAAATGAGTGTTTATGAGCCCAGGAGGTCGGAGATGAGCTGACAGGACTGAGAACTGATTCTCTGTAAATAGACTGATTTTTAAGCCTCTCAAAAACAGGTAAAAATTTTTATTGGAATTGAAATGATTTTTAGTCTCTGTGCAACCCCTGCAAAAAAATAAAAAATTAATAAAAAGTGGTCAAAAAGTTGAACGCACCCCAGAATGGTTCTATTAAGAACTGAAGCACGCCCTGCAAAAAACAAACCTTCATACAGCTCTGTAGACAGAAATTGGCAAAGAAATTTTTTTTTTTTGTGTGTTTTTTTTTTTTTCAAAGTAATAAGTATACATATTCAGGCTCTCCACAAGGGGTTAAAAAGCACTCACCAACGCGATTAACCCTATCGTACCTGGCACGTTGCCCAGTGGAATTGATCCTGCTGATTAAAATCGGTTGCATTGTTCCTGAGGAAAAAGACTTATTTTATATGTAAATGGGGGGTTCCGTGCACCGAGGGCTTGTCCAGAGCCCGTGCTCAGTGGATTTACACGCCAATATCTGTGGATAATTGCCATATGAAGCTTACACTGATCTTCTTTAAACTCTGTGACCTGACCCTGTCATTTGCTCCCAACGTGGTTTATGTTTTTTATTTGGCGCATTATAATGGCACATTTGCAGCTCACCTCATAAATGAAGCTTGACGAGCACAATTCTTATCATTATTATGATCAGAGTGCGGCTGAAGAGCAGCTTCTATCAGGGGGAGCAGCATAGACCACAAAGTGTTAGGTGGATCTTTTACATATGTGCACTGCGCCCACTCAAGAACTGAAATGCAAGAACATTAAAGGGGTATTCCCATCTCCTATTGCTGGGATATGCCATAATTGTCAGATACAGTAGGTGTAGGTCCCACCAATTTCCACAACAGGGCCCCTAAAGGGAAAGCGAGAACACCGCTCATGCTGAGAGTCCTCTCTCTTCACTGCCATTGAATTCTTAAATATAGCCAATAACTGAGAGGCTGCTATCCGCATGCTTAAATGTCAGCTACACTTTGATGCAAGTGCATGCTAAGAAATGGATGCACACTAATAAATAAAAAATGTATCTCTTTTTGTTAAATCCGTTTAAAATCAATTAAAACCGCCAACAAGGGGACTGAAGGTCTCCTGGCAATGTATAGGGGTACCTCCACTCACAGCACCGTTCTAAATACAACCAGTGAAAAGAGCTCCAAGTACCAGAGTACCAATATAAATGGCCAAACAATGATAAAAGTGCTAGTGATTACTGTAATTACTCGAAAATAATATATATATATTATTTTTTTATTAGTAAAAAATAAATCAAAGATGTAACCCCGTATGTGCAGTTAAATAAAGTGCCAGTACAGACCGATGTAATCAGTATCTTTGAACTAAATTTCATAAGATCTGTCTCTTTAAAGGGTTTTACCGGGCTTTTTACAATATCAAATCTGTGGGGGTCTGGCACCCAGCACCCTTGCCAATCAGCTGTATGAGGAGACCGCGCACTGTGTGCACGTGCAGTCTCCCTTCTCTCTTCCTGTTCACCGCTGCTGTCTATGGCAAAGCAGCGGTGAACAGGAAGGAGACGGAACATGCACACTGCTTGCTCACTCTCATACAGCTTATCGGGGGGGGGGGTCGGACCCCCCCACTGATCTGATATTGATGACCTAAGATGTCCTGAGGATAGGTCATCAATATAGGAGGGCACAGAGAACCCTTTTAACCATGCTTTGAGATTAAACCCTTCACATGTATCACTGCCATAGTTAATGCCCAGCTTCATCAGGGGATCCCTGATATAGTCAGCAGCATATTCAAAGAATAAGAATCAATTGTGTATACACTTACATAAATAACTGATCATGCAGCATTAGTGTCCCTAAAAGGTCCGTGCCCATGCTCAGGGTGGAGCACAGGAGGAACAGGAACTACATATTATCAGAACTGAAAGTAGCAGTAAATAGAGGGAAAATATCGATACAGCCACCATTCCATTCACTATTATGGAAGTGTTGGAGATATCTAAGCCAGCACTCGGCCATTTTTGGAACTTTCATAGCGGTGACTGTAGGGTGGCCACGCATGTGCAGTGCACTCTCCATTACATCGGTGGCTGGAGACAGGAGTGAGATTGGACCCCCACCTATATCTTATGCCACAAATCATGAGATGGGAAAACTCCTTTAAAGTGGCTCTGCCACCAGGATCTGTCCTATTAAACCAGACATACTGCATGGCAGGGCTCATCATGCTGAGTAAAACAATACCTTTCTTTTGTCTGTATGCTAAACAGCTGCAGAGACATCTGAGTTTTTATTCATGTGAAAATTAGAAGTTGGAGCACCAGGAGGCAGGGCTGAATCCTTTGAGCACTGCTTTGTAACACCCCCTGTAATCTGCACATTCCCCCCCTCCCTTTGATTGACAGGGCTAGACATGCTTAGGGCAGAGGTATGTCCTAGCACAGGGATGCTCAACCTGCGGCCCTCCAGCTGTTGTGAAACTACAACTCCCACCATGCCCTTCTGTAGGATGATGGCTGTAGGCTGTCCGGGAATGATGGGAGTTGTAGTTTTGCAACAGCTGGAGGGTCGCAGGTTGAGCATGCCTGTCCTAGCATGTACATATCATATACTCTATGTACTATAGCATGACCACACTGAGATCTGCTTAGAAAGCTAATCTACACATTACTGCTGTATTCATAGGCACATTATGATTACAAAGACACTAGTGATGTGTGTTGGCTTCTAAGCATAGAAAAAACATGCATTGCTATGTGGTAATGCTATAGCTTGGTGGTAAGTTTTTGGTTTTGCATGTAGAGATCCCAGGTTTGAATCCTGGACGAGACTTCCAGTTTGTTAATTCAGATTTTTTTTTCTTCGACATTTAACCCATAATAAAAGTCTATACCCTTATTATATTGAATGTTTTTAGGCTTACAAACCTAATAAATATTACTGGTTTCTTTATAATCCTATATCGTGCCTGTGTATAAACCAGTAATGGTTCTCAAGTTAAACAAAAAGTAAAATCTCAATATAGAAAGGACTTTTAGTGTTCTATGATTATATATTATTTATTATAGTATAGCCTTTTGTTATGGGTTAAATGGGAGAGAGAAAAAAGTTCATGTAAGTCTCTCCCAGAATTCAAACCTGGAATCTCCACATGCAAAAGCATACACTTACCACCAAGCTGTAACATTACCACATAGAGATGCGTGTTTTTACTAGGCCAACACACATTACTGGTGTCTTTATAATCATAGTGTGCATAAAGCAGTAATATGTAGATTAGCTTTCTGAGCAGATCTCGGTGTGGTAAAGCTATAGTACATAGTGTATATGATATGTAGATGCTAGGACTCAGCTCTGCCCTCAGCATGTCTAGCCCTGCCAATCAAGGGGAGGGGGGAGTGTGTAGAACACGGAGCGTTACAAAGCAGTGCTCAAAGGATTCAGCCCTGCCTCCTGGTGCTCAAACTTTTCTCATTTGCATATGAATAAAAACTCATATCTTTGCAGCTATTTAGTATACAGATAAAAGAACGGTTTAGTTTTAATCAGCAGGATGTGCCCTACCAGGCAGTATGTTTTGGTTTAATAGGGTTGATCCCGGTGACGGAGCAGCCATACGTGGTGTAAAAATCTCAGCAGTAACTTTAAAGTGGATCAGATTTTCACAAACCTCATCCTCACTTGGCGGTCATTTTCTGCAAGACAATCCACACAACCTGCGGCAGACCTGCAGAATTTCCACAAGGTAATCCACTCCGTACTTTCCGGATTTTTTTCCTGCAGAATAACAGCAGATCTGTTAGAGCCAGTTCACACAGTTATTTGGCTTGTTTCTGCCTTAAAACGGCCTCACATTCAGCATGGGAAGCCGCATGCCCTAACTTGGGGTGGAGTCCATGCTGAATCTCCCATGAAAATGAATGGGAAGCATCAAACAAACTCTTCTCCAAAAACCACGAGCCGAAAATGCAGTTTTGTGTTAAAGTAAACACCCATTGGTTAAAGAAGCATAAAAAGCTCAAATAAAGCTTGAATTTTGCATGTTTTTTGTAGACTTGTATTGAAAATCTGTTGGGGGAATATACCTGTGCAAATTTTGTACTAGGCAGATTGCTACATAGTTTTGTGTGGGAAGCAGGAGCAGACTGGGAATTTAGTGGCCCAGGGGAAAAAAAAAACAAAAAACTAAAAGTAGCCCCATGTTGTAGGCAACTCCAAATTGACAGAAGGTGGGGCAACACAAGTAGGTGGTGCCAACCCAAGCCACAAGTAGGCAGGGACAATAGAATGAGGCGGGGCCAGCAATACTGTAGTGCAGCACAAGATACCGCCCCATCAGAGCCAAATACCACAGTGCAGCATAAAATACTGTCCGATCACCGTTCTGAGGGCGGTGATACAGTTGAGTTCAGGAGGGTACTTTCTTCTGCTGGCCAGGTGCATGACTATAAACCATCACCTACCTGCGCCATATGGGCGATATCAGGGGCCAGTGGGCAATTACAGGAGCATTAGGACGACTCACAAACATCTCCTCTGTTACCTCCAGCATGTAGCCATGCTTGCAATGGGAGGTGGGAGGTGTCTATGAGCCCTACCCAAGACTGACTGATATAGCCCAAGGCCTAGCAGGTGCACCCAAATGTGACCTGAAGATGAAAAACAGGCACATTTAAATTGGAGTTTATACACCTCCGTGTATATATATATATATATATATATATATATATATATATATATATATAAACCATCAAAAAATGTGGTGATAAGAAAGCAGGATGCGCTCATACCCATATGCAGTTGTGCATTTCTATAGGGGAGCACATCCTGCACTTGTAGTCCGTTGCTAATGGCAATCACCAGCAAAAAATGCATACAATGGATGATGCCAGCAACGGACTACAAGTATCACTGTGTGCACCTATCTCTGGTTCTGTGTTTGTCCAGGTGCATGACTACCTGATGCTTTTAGAATTAATTAATGCTGAGAGCATCACATCCCTACACTGGGCAGGAGGGCTCGGGTTTCCCCCTGGGCATTGTTCGACGGGAAAAATTTCCCTGTATGGTCTTTGACGAGTCCACCCCTGTAGAAAAAATTCCTTGAAACCTGTAATTCATTGAAATCTCTGTTCTTTCTCTGTTTAAGTCCAGTGGGCGGTCCCATCAGTGATTAACTCTCTAGGCTTAGTCAGCTGTCAAAGGGATTCTGTCACAAGGTTTGACCCCTGTCAGCTAAACATATGCTGACACTCAGGGTCTCATCAGGAGTCCTAATGTGTACTCATCAAAGCGATCAGTACCTTTTATTTAGCCCAAAAACAGGTTTTACTAACCTGTCAATCAAATAAATAAGGTGCCCGAGGGGAGGTCCAGGGATGCAGGGTGCCCGGTCGCACCCAAAGCCGTTCGTGGCCAGCGCCGCCTTTCCTGACTTGTTCGCTGCCTCCTAATGCTCTGTGCCGCCTCTCCCTCCCCCTCCTCCTGCTTCAGGATCTTGCGCGTGCGCACAAGGCTCTGCCTGATGCGCCCGTGCGGACTTCAGGAATCGGCTTCTTCAAGCGAAGTGCGCATGCGAGAGATCTTGAAGCAGGGGGAGGGAGGGAGAGGCGGCACAGAGCATTAGGAGACAGCGCACAAGTCAGGAAAGGCGGCGCTAAGCACGAAGGCGTTGGGTGCGGCGGGGCAACCTGCATCCCTGGACCTCCCCTTGTGCACCTTATTTATTTGATTGACAGGTTAGTAAAACCTGTTTTTGGGCTAAATAAAGGTACTGATTGCTTTGATGCGCTCACATTAGGACTCCTGATGATGAGACCCTGAGTGTGTCAGCATATGTTTGGCTGACAGGGGTCAAACCTGGTGACTGAATCCCTTTAACTGTCAGTAACTTTGTCGGACCGCCCACGTGACTCCTGTACCTAGAAAGAGCAGGATTGTAAATGAATAAAAGACAAGTTTTACTGAATGTCTTCCCACAACACTACACATCAATCTGCTCCGCTCCTCCTGCCCTATAACATGCCGTCACTGCATTTTCATGGCGACAGGTTCCCTTTAAGAATAGACTCCCTGTAAGCTGCAGACCATGTATAATAGACTTTATTCATTTCCTTGGTAATGAAATGCGGATCCTATTCATTTTACTGAGAAATGTTATTCTTGGAATGAAACGCGTGGCATCTGGTCTAATTTATGTTATTTGTACCAGACTGGCATTTTATAGGTCATGATAAAATAGTTCGGCCTAGTCTTACATCGGGGTGACCCGGTAAGGTATGTTGGGCGATCAGAAGCTAGCAGGCATGTAATGCTACATGGAAAATTCCCTTTTAAGTTGCAAAACCCGCCGTTAATAAGAGTCGGACTGCGCGGGGATGTACAGTATTTTTAACTCTTGACATAAATCAGAGGCTGCTTCGTCATCCTCCATGATGTCTGACAGGTACAGTCACTGTAAAACAATAGCCTGCACATTAACCCTTAACTTCCTGTGACCAGTTCCTGTCTGCTGCGCCGTTCTCTCTGCTGGTTTTGGAGCAGCGGGCACGGTCACCTCCTGGGCACCTGCCAAGCTGCACTCATGATTTCTGTCTCAGGCCTTTTTAGGCAATGTTTACTGCTTCTGACTTGGACGGCAAAGAATGTGGGGAGAGAAGGGAGCAAGTAGTAGAATGGCTGAGGAGGGGGTGTGAGCGGAGGAGAAGAGTAGTGAGGCTGGTAATGTGCTCAGGATGCATATGAGGAAAGGGACATTGTACACGGGGGCCTCGTTGTTTCTGTGCACTTTTCCTTACCAGGTGGTTAACCCTTTGCATTTGTGCAAGCCCCTTTGTCCCAGTTTGCGTTTGCATCTGCGGCGCAGCAATGCTCACTTTGGTTTATTGTACCCTGACTTCTATACTTCTATAGTGTGTTTGTGCTCTTCTTGTGCGTTGCTGTACTTGGAGATCTCCTCTTTCTGTTCTCCGTGCATTCAGTTACATCATCTCACATTGTGATCAGGATCTTCCCGATGAGACTAAATTCACACGACCGTGGTGTTTTGCGGTCCACAAATTGCAGATCCGCAAGACACGGCTACTGGGCCCGTGTGTGTTCTGCAATTTGCGGACTGCAGATGGTCGCCACTATAATAGAAAATGCCTATTCTTGTCCGCGGACAAGTATAGGTCATGCTTTATCTTTTTTTTCCGGGGCCGCGAAATGGAACATTCTGTGCTATCGGCATCATTTGCTGCCCCATTGAAATGAATTGGTCCACCACCAGTTCTGCAAAATTGCGGAACAGATGCGGACCCATACGGTCGTTTGAATGAGCGCTAAGGCTCTGTTCATACGTCCATCAGAGAAGTCTTATTTGATGGGAAGAAGCAGGCAGCTTTTTTCTTTCTATGGACATCGTGGTGGAACCAGATAGATCCCATTGTCAGTAAGCGGGGTCAGTCAGGCACTTTTGGCGTCCATCATGACAGATCTGGCACCCTGTTGTTTTAGTTTTTCTGCACCTATAATAATATAACGGAAAAATGAAAAACCTGAGTGCGAAAGAGAAGTGTGAACAGGGTCGAATAATGATACTGAAGAAACTACAAAATCCCTTGTCTAGAGAGCAGTGTTCCCCATGTCACTAGCAGTTAACACTAGGAAACATATCATTTTGTTAGGTTTTTCCTTTATAATTCTCATTGTAGCTTAAAGGGGTTGTCCAGGATTTTGATATTGATGGCCTATCCTCAGGATAGGTCATCGATATCTGACTGGTAGTGGTCAGACTCCTGGCACCCACGCCGATCAACTTTTTGAAAAGGCTGCGGCGCAACGGTGAGCACTGCTGCCTTCTCACAGCTTACAAAGCACAGCGCCATACGTTGTGTTATGGCTGTGCTTGGTATTGCAGCTCAGGTCCATACACTTGCGCCTAGACCATGTGACCGATGAACGTAACCTAGGAGGAGGCTACAGTGCTCACAGGATTGCTACTGCCTCCCCAAACAGCTGATTGGCAGGGGTGCCCCCGAGTCAGACTTATCCTGAGGTTAGGCTATCAGTATCAAAATCCCAGACAACCCCTTTAATGCCACCTGTATTTTAAAGCGTCTTATGAACCTCTGCCATAGTGCTTACATTCTGTCTCTGCACACAGTACTCAGGGATATAGACATGGATAACCTATCCTTAGGATAGGCCATCATTATCAGATTGCTCGGCAGTCTGACTCCTGTCACTCCAACTGATTGGCTGTTTGGAGGGGCTGCACGCCACGCCATTCACTGCCCTTCGAACAGCTGATTGGTGTTGTTGATGAGAGTCGGACTCCCACCAATCTGATATTGGTGGCCCATCGTGTGGATCAGTATCCTGATCCTGGAGAACCCGTGTTTGACAGTATGTTGAAGCTCCCTCTAGTGGTGGCTGCAGGAATGTGGGCAAGTCCACAGTTGACTACATTTTTCCAGGTCTGCTCCGTATTTTTACTAAAGCTCTCCTATGGAGTGAGGCAGGAGTTAGTATTCCTGACTTTGTGTCTCCAACAGCCTCCTGTTCCTGTCACTCCTGTTTGGATGCACCAGAGAATTGCATTCTGAGCCATTTGTGATATAATATTATTCTAATTATTATATATTTTCATGCTATCACCCTTAGGGCTCATGTACTCGACCGTATGTATTTTGTGATCCGCAAAACACGGATCTGCAAAAAATACGGATGACCGTGTGCATTCCCTATTTTGCGGAACGAAACAGCTGGCCTCTAAGGCTCCTTTCACACTTGCTGCAAACTTTTCCGGCATTGAGTTCCGTCCTCGGGGCTCAATACAGGAAAAGAACTGATCAGTTTTATCCCAATGCATTCTGAATGCATAGAAATCCGTTCAGGATGCATCTGGATGTCTAGTAAAAAGAATCGTGGCTTTCCAATATTTATTATATGGATCGACCAGCGGCCATCAGATGGGCGGAATCTGTTATCATGGCTTGAAATGGGGATTTACAAATTTTAAATTTTTTTTTTTTTTGAACTGTTCTCTGGCTTGTTGTCCATGGTCTTCCATTTTTAAAATAATCCCTTCCTTCCCATTCCTAGTGACCGCCACTGATCTCCTGCGGTCGGGCATGAGGACCTTAGAGCATGTAGCTGTGACAGTGGCCATCACGCACCCACGGAGGGGAAACCTGCAGGTCCAGCTGTTTTGTCCAAGCGGAATATCATCCCTTATTGGAGCCACACGGAAAATGGACGCGTGAGTATGATGATGGGTGATGGGGAGGTGGTGCCTGGGGAACAGCGTTTTCCATACATGACAGAGCGATGCTTCATATAACTAATATTCTCATTATTTTAAGTGACCCGAGTGGCTTTACCGACTGGACGTTCTCCACAGTCCGCTGCTGGGGTGAGAATGCAGAAGGAACTTACAGGCTTCTGGTCACGGATGTAGGTAAGCCTCCCTTAGGTTGATGCACTACAGGTAAATGAAGGGAATGCTGCCGACGTTCTTTTCTAAACTCTAATAAAAGTAAAAAATACTTTTCTCGACTATTTTTATTGCTTTTTACATTTGCATTGTCCACTAGCTGGCATAAGTGATATTTAACCTCTGTTGGCAGTCCTGGACGGTCCCTGGCTGTAACCAGTCAGACCTCTGTGATTGCAGCTGCAGAAGCGCCAGTTCGGGGTGGCAGCGGGAGCCCTCTTCTTGTCTCTAACCCCCCTAGATCAGGGGTGCACAACCTTTTTTGGTTGGTGGCCACATTGGCAGCCTGAACCAGTTCCAAGGGCCAAAAATAAAACTTAAAGTGGTATTACCAACTGAAATACTATATTTATGGCATATTGGACATACAGTATATATCATTAATGTCTGGTTACACTTCTAGTACTCCCATCTAATGGCAGAATACATGGAAGATACATGTGAGCAGCCCCAAGACATAGACTGATATTGAGGGCCTCAAGTGGCCCCTGGGCCGCAGGTTGTGCACCCCTGCCCTAGATAGTACTTTGGTTATTGACTATCTACGGCTACTTCTACACTAGCGTTTTGGCTTTCCGTTTCTGAGCTCCGTCATGGGCTCTCAGAAGCGGTCCAAAACGGATCAGTTTTGCCCTAATGCATTCTGAATGGAAAAGGATCCGCTCAGAATGCATCAGTTTACCTCCATTCAGTCACTATTCCGCTCTGGAGACGGACTCCAAAATTCTGCCTGCAGCGTTTTGCTATCCGCCTGATGAAACTGAGCCAAACTGAACAGTGTAAGTCAATGGGGACGGATCCGTTTTCTCAGACACAATAGAAAACTGAACTGTCCCCTATTGACTTTCAATGGTGTTCATGACGAATCAGTCATGGCTATAGAAGACATAATACAACCAGACCCGTTCATGACGGAAGCATGCGGTTGTATTATTGAAACGGAAGCGTTTTTGCAGATCCGGACAGATCCGCAAAAACCGCTAATGTTGAAAGTAGCCTAAGAGGTAAAACGTCCGAGATCAGCTGATCACCAGGTTTCCTTTATTTGACGTTCTGTCTGTTATCCTATATATTTTATATCATAGGATGAGTACTCATGCTTCCCCTAATAAGCATGTATCTCTCCAACAGGAGATGAACCTCTTAAAAGAGGAGTTTTCCAGACATGGCAGCTAACGCTTTATGGTTCCTCATGGACAACTGAGGATGTGGCTGAAAGAAGAAGGTAAGACGGTATAAGAAAACCTCCCCGTTTTTCACTGTGACAATCTGTATTCATGTTCATATTGATATTGACAGAAGCGGCACAATATGGGCACGTCCTTTAAAAATGGCTTTTTTGTTCCTCAGGTTGGTAGAACTGGCACAGGATGGTCAGTTTCTGAATGATAATTTCTCACTACCTTGTCCCCCAGGACTGGAGATTTCTGAACAGGAAAGCTATACAATCACCAATAACACCCTGCGGGTAAGGCTCCTCCTTATGTAGTTCCACCAAATACATTCAGTTTAAAGGGGTTGTCCAGCCCCATATCAATTTTTAACCTCCCACCTTGCTAGAGAAGTCAGTTGAAGTATACTTACCTGCACGTTGGTGCTCAGCCCCTTCTCCTATAGTCCAACACAAAGTGGAGTCATGTGCACGCTTTGACACACGTGACACCAGTCCATGCCAGATGTTTACCTGCAGCTCTGGAAGTCTGAGAAGACAGTGCTGGACCCTAGGATACGGAACCGAATGGTACTCTAGTCTTCACCCAACAGGTTCCGGAGGGTTGGGGGTTTTGGAGGCTGGACAAACCTCATTAAAAAGGTATGAGAGGTGGCTGTGCTGCAATACCAGGCCCAATCTGCAGTTTGAAAAAGGCTCAGGCTTGAGCCGAAACTAGTCACTGATGATACTATTATGCCTTGAATAAACATCTCAAGAAAGTGAGTGCCGTTCCTTCTTCGCTATATACTAGTGGGACGCCTTCTCTGGACGTGTGCACCATGTGCAAACCGCAGTGCCCACCCATCTTCTTCAAATACTATCCTCAGGATAGGTCATCAATAACTGATTGGTGGGGGTCTGACTCCCGGCACCCCCAGCTGATTAGCTGTTTGAAGGGGCCATGGTGCTGTGTCCTTTTCACTAAACCTGTGACATCATGTCCTTTGATCACATGACCTTTCTGCAGCACAGTCTGAAAAATGGTGAAAATGTAAAAAGAAAGAAAAAAAAAACCTTACAGGGGTTGTCCAGCCGTTTATATTGATGACCTATCGTCAGGATAGGTCCTCAATATCTGATCGGCGTGGGTCCAACACCCCGCCGATCAGCTGCTTGAAGAGGAGTTGGTGCTCTATGCGAGCGCCGCTTCCAGGTCTTTAGACTACGCGTTATCTCCTCTGGAGCAGCGGCGTTGTGCAAATACAAGCACTGTTCACTTGAACGTCCATTCGCTTGAACTCTGTCTGTTCAAGTGAATGGACGACGGGCAGTGTAATGAACAGGTAGTGGCGCTTGCATGGAATGCCACCGCCTCTTCTTCAAACAGCTGATCAGCAGGGGTGTTGGACCCCGCCAATCAGATATTGATGACCTATCCTGACGATAGGTCATCAATATAAACGGCTAGACAATCCCTCTAAAATATGCACATTATTACCCAGGACCGCATGTCCTCTGGATTAGTCATCAGCTGCTGGAAGGGGCAGCCCCCTAGGTGCACTGCAGCCTTTCTGTCAGCCTGTGACATCACGTCCATCGGCCATATAGCCTTCCTGCAGATCAGTCCTGTGAATGTGATTGATCTGCATTACTAAGTACGGCCACTATACAGTATAGTATGAGGAGGCCGCTGTGCTCTTCCAGGCATCCTGGTCACTGGGTACAGGTGATCATTATGGGTGGACCACCACCATTGAAAAGTGATTGCTTATCCTGAGAATAGGTCAGTAGTTAATTCAAACCCCTTTAATTACGATTTTTTTTTTGTAATGTATTTACTTAGGTTCCTATTCACTCTGTCTTTTTCAGACCCTCATGCTGCTCGGCTGTTTTGCTGTGTTTTGGTCCCTGTATTACACGGTGGAGCTCTACCTTTCCAGAATTTCCACTGGCGGCGATCTGGACTTGAGCTGTGAAGGTTCCTCCTGCGTCCTGTCCCGACACCAGGGAAGTCCCAGCCCCCGTCAATTAGAAGGGGGCACTGAGACAGAATCGTTGCCTCTCTGCAGCTTCAATGACACTGCTGTGGAAGTTGACGAAGAAGAGGACCACGTGGAACACATTGCACTACACAGGCATCAGTCCTCCGCCAAACAATTCAGAGTGAAAGACGAGAATGTGACGGAAGCCCAGCACAAAGCCTCAGACTTTCAGGTGCACAGGGACACAGTGAGACATGACACTCGTGACAGTGACACAAACTTAAATGAGTATGGATAAGGGCCGTCTACTGAATGGATGTCCTGGTTCTGATCCGAGAAAGCACTTCAGAGTATTTAATTTAAGATCATCTGCCTTATCCATTGCTTTATCATTATCATGTATGGATGACTGGTAGGTACGTTCATTACGTGATGGAGCTGTGTAATACCAGGTTCAGTCTCATGATGGACGATGTGTTGACTGCTGCCAGCAGCACTGAGCTTTCTGGAAGTTTACTGAAGATCCTGCAGGTCCTATCCTGACCAACAGTCTTAAAGGGATATTCCCATCTTAACCGTGTATGGCATGTCCACAGGATATGTCGTAAATGCCTGACCTAGGATTTCCCATCTCTGGGCTCTTTACCCATTGGGAATCGGGGTTCCCCTGAATTTTATCCATCTATGGCTACCTTCACACTAGCGTTTTTGCTGGATCCGGCAGGAATCAGCAAAAACACTTCCGTTACTGATAATACAACCGTCTGCATCCGTTATGAATGGATCCGGTTGTATTATCTTTAAAATAGCCATGACGGATCCATTGAAAGTCAATGGGAACGGATCCGTTTTCTATTGTTTCTGAGAAAATGGATCCGTCCCCATTGACTTGCATTGTGGATAATGCCGGATCCGTTTTGCACTGCATTTCAGGACAGAAAGAAAACCTGCAGCATGCTGCAGTTTGCTCTCCGGTATGGGAACACAACCAGACGGAATGGAGTGCATTTTGGAGCCCTCCGTACTGTTCAGTTCCTTTTTGTTCCCATTGACAATGAATGGGGACAAAACGGAAGCATTTTTCTCCGGTATTGAGATCCTTTGCCCGATTTTAATACCGGAAAATGTAAATGCTAGTGTGAAAGTAGCCTATTCCTGCCGGAGGCTTATCCATAGAAGTCAATGGAGCGGTGGATCTGCTTGCATGTGACCCTCTCCATTGAAGTCTATTGAAAGAGCTAAGTGGTTGGACCCTATTCCACCGACTGGTGAGGGCCCTAGACCTGCACTGAGGGACCTGCATCTATGGAATATCCCTTTAAACAGCGCTGGATTCCCTGACTGTTTGTTTATATTTGACTTTTATTTTTATGATTTTATGTTACTACGGGTGATCATCACTTTTAAGCAGTTTAAAAGGGCACTAAAGCTTAAAAAAAACACAACACAATTTATATGAGAGTCTTTTTAATATGTGATGAATTTTGTACGGGGGCTTCTCCTAAATCCAGTTCACACACCGCATTACTTCTTCCTGCTTTCACATTGTTCTTAACCAAAGTTGCCTCTAATTCTTATACTTTGTGGAAGCAGACCTGTTGAGACTGACCCTCGTCACTACACTACTGCCAAGGCCCCGGCAGGGAAACCTCCGCTCAGTAAGGAAAGTATTCCTGCAATTTGCAAATTATGACCATTAGTGTTCCCTTATTCAATTGCTGCTGTCTATCATGCCAAAGGGAAACAGGCAGTTCCAGATTTCATTTTAAGACATGGGCAGAAAACGAGAATCATGTTTTGTACCTTATTTTTTGCTCATTCCCTCTTTCCCTTTTTATTTTTTTTATTTAGCTTTTCCCGAACCCAGTTGGGAGACCTGTCACAGCATACATGTATAGAGGACATCGGCTCTCGTGACAAGAGTAAATACTTGCATGAGATACAAATTCATACGCGTTTTTTCTTAGAACTCTTTGATGTTCTATTCTTCTATTATCCCTCCTAGAAATGTATACATCGACAACTGTGTGTTACTGTTCCTTTCTGTCAGTGTAAATCCCCTCACAGAGCCCGACTCTGTCCCAATCAGTGCTGAGAGTGTCGGAGCAGGGAGAATGGTAACGCCCAGTTAAAAATTCATGCTTGCATTTCCTGGGGGAATGACAGAGGAACGGCACAACACAAAGAGGGGCATTATAAGTTTACGGCAGTTTTGTGACTTAGAAAAGTCACAGATTTTGTTGCAAGTGCTAGTTCGCGACAAACGTCGTGACTTTTTGGAGTTCCAAAAATCTACTCCGACTACAAGACGGACCATGCAAGATGCAACAAATTTATTAAGTGGTATGCGCCTTTTAATAAATTGGTTGGTTCTTCCTGTGGCTGAGTTTTTTTTTTTTTGTTTTTGTTTTTTGTTTGTTTTTTATTACTAAGGGTACTTTCACACTTGCGTTTAACATTTCCGGTATTGAGTTCCGTCGACTCCTCGCTACCTAGTCCTGTCTAGTGCTGCCAGTACTCTACATGTGCGCCTGCCCCCTTGGGCACAAAGGTAGAGAATTTGCATATTGATCATTTTTATTGATTAAAATGTTTTTAAACACAAGTAAACCTCAACTGGGGGTAACAGTCGTCTAGTTGTATTCCTAATCCTCTGATGAATACCAGCAGATATATCAGCCTGTCAGTGTCCCTTTAACTGCATAGTAAAGCATATGAAAAGCGTGCTTCTTCACGGTCACTTAACGTCTTTGTTTAGCGGTAACGTGACGCACTGCATGCACTGGCCTTTATTCTTACAGTAGAGAAGTAATTAATTCTAACTTTATCTGAATTGGGACATTTAAACTTGCTTTTTTCTATTCCAATTTTTTTTTATTCCAATTTAAATCTCGTAGGAGTCGGAGTCGGTCCATTTTTTGCCGACTCCTTGACTCCGACTCCACAGCCCTGGTCCTAGGGGCTCAATACCGGAACAAAAACTGATCAGTTTTATCCTAATGCATTCTGAATAGGGAGAAATCCGTTCAGTATGCATCAGGATGTCTTCAGTTGAGTCACTGTATGTTTTTTTGGACTGAGAAATTACCGCAGCATGCTGCAGTTTTGTCTCCGTCCAAAATTCCGGAACACTTGCAGGAATGCCGGATCCGGCATTAATTTCCACTAAAATGTATTAGTGCCGGATCCGGCATTAAAATGACCGCATTCATGGATCCGGTCTGCGCATGTGCAGACCATAAAAAATTTGAAAAAAATAAATACCGGATCCGTTTTTCCAGATGACAACCGGAGAGACTGATCCGGTATTGCAATGCATGTGAGACGGATCCGGATCCATCTACAAATGCTGTCTGTTTGCATACAGATTGCCGGATCCAGCAGGCAGTTCCGGCGACGGAACTGCCTGCCGGAATCCAGAAACGCAAGTGTGAAATGTCTTTTATTAGTAAATGACCCCAATAGTTTTCAGAAAAGATGAACTGCTATAATTATTTTCTCAGATTTTACTATAATGGACATGTCTGAAGAACTGAGGTAATTAAAAATGTATCCAATATAAAGAATTCTGCGGATGTACACATTTTGGGATTTTAGTAACTGCCTTCTATTATAAGCACTATCGGTTTTGGCGCCTGTGTGCGGTGGGCTGTCTTGCAGGAATGTGTAACACAGCAAAGTAAACCACCGAATACACTATCGTGAACCCAGGTCATCTTGACCAAGTTTAATGGTGACCTGCCCATTGTCAACTACAATCTTCATGTTTCTGTGTCACTAGTTTGAACTGGGTTATGTAATTCTTGTTACGCACAAGGCCAAAATACTAGTGCATCAGCCGTATCTGGTGCAATGAAGGGCCACTAAATGATGATATCCACAAGCACAGTAATGGAGAGGCCTAAAAACATTGTAGGAGACTTTACAGCATTTTATTTATTGACAGAACTGAGACAAGGTTGGTTAGAGTGATCTTCCAATACATTTCAGTACCGCCCCCGAGTATCAAGTGCCACCCCTGCTTAGTCACTGTTTCAAAGGTTGCGATTTACAGCTGGAAGGTAGATAAATTAATTTACATAGCTACAAAATAAATTCTCCTCCTGAGCTGTCATATTGTAACACAAACAAAATAATCTGAAAAAAATTCTGAAGAATTCTTCTAGATTTAGATCTTCCATTCCCCCTTCTCCTGCTCACAAACTGTGCTGTATGTCTCCATTACGAGTCTTCCCCACCCTGCCCCATCTCTCTCTGTATAACAGCAGGTGCTGGAAGCCCCTCCCACTTTTGTAAGTCCCACCCATCTCTGAGGCTGCAGTACACTTTATCACTGCTCTATTTCCATATTACAAGAGCAGGTGCTAGAAGCCCCTCCCACTTAGCTAAGTCCCACCCCATTGCTGTAAGGCTGCAGTAGGAATCCTCCCTAACTGCTGTCTGTAATACAAGGCCAAGTGCTGGAAGCCCCACCCATTTAGGCAAGTCCCACCCCCTTGCTGTAAGGCTGCAGTAGTAGTCTTCCCAACTGCTGTCTATATGTATTGGTACAACAGGTGCTGGAAGCTCCACCCACTTAGCCAAGAGTCCTTCCCTCTACTGTAAAGCTGCAGCAAGAGTCCTCCACTGCTGTGTCAGTAGTACAAGACCAAGCTTTGCCCACTTAGCCAGTGCCCCTTAACCACTTACCCCTCCTCCTTCTGCCATATAAAAATTGGAAGACGCAGAACACAAAGAGCGGCAAAAAATCCAACAGAAAGGTAAAAGCAAATGGTAGAAATACTTGCCTAATGTACCAGCCCCGGTCCCGTTAGAAGATGATGAGTCGATGACTAAACCTATTCAGATCAGTCAGGATTGTCATGAGTTGTGTCCTGCTATAAGTGATGTGCAATGTTATAGGATCCTAAGAACATTACCGATTGTTTGTATTGGCGCCCCATTATGATGTGAAATTTTTTTTTTCAAAGAAAACTGCAAATTCAATAAGTTAAAAAGAAAAAAAAAAAAAACACGAGGCTTATTTAAAAACTAGTCAGCGAACTGTAATGCGGGATGAAACTGGAAAAAAAAAAGCTGAATATTAAAATATTATTGGTGTGAGGTTTACACAATATACCGGTACATAGGATCCATGCAACATAATCTTTTTATGATTTAATTTATTGTTATTTTTATGAGAGGACCTTGTGAGCGCTTTGATGAAGATGAATGTGTTGTTGGAAATTTTATTTTAAGGGCAATAAAAGGTTTTACATGGTTTGCTGTCTGTCTTCCTGAAGCGAATGTTCAACGTGTATTTGAGGTTCGTGTCCGGCCCAACCTGAAATAGTTTTTAAAATTTGGTGGGAGTTTTAGGAAATGGAAAAACTTTTGTGCTTAGTGCAGGACCTGATAGACAACCTTAGAGAGTCCTCAGCACCTCTTCAGGCCCCACACAGTACATAGCATAGCTATGTGATCCATGCGGCGCAGGGACCCGGTGACGTCATCGAGGAGCGCCCCGGCCGCCGCACGAAATGTAAGTAGCTTTCCCCCAGCTCCCCGCTTCTTTTCCATGGCAGCCGGAACTTTAGTAGCGTCCTGGCTGCCATGGTTACCTGAAAGCATATGGAATACTGATCAGTCTTCAATATGCTTTCAGTTGTCTTGCATTGTGACGGATCCGACGGGAATTGCCGGCGACGGAAGTGCACGCCGGATCCACACAACGCTAGTGTGAGAGGCCTTAGATGGAACTGCAAAACTGAAATGGAGGGAGCAGGGTGCCACCCATAAATCCCAGATTCTGTAAATTAGCAAAAATTTACAAACGGGCCTTATTTGTATCCCGATGCCAAGGACCAGCTGCCACAGACCCAGTAATTTCCCATGTGCCAGAACAGTTGGGTTTGGACTACTGGCATCAAATGAAGTGTATTTCACTGTACTCTGCCACAGGCCCCCTGTCAGTCTTAGGGTTCATGTACGCGAAAGTATATACTTTCCGTGTCTGTTCTGTTTTTTTGCAGGCCATATGCGGAACCATTCATTTCAATGGGTGCACACAAAAAACGGTTACTCCGTGTGCATTGTATTTCCGCAGGTCCGTTCCGCAAAAAAATAGGACATATTATTGTCCATGTAACGGACAAGGATAGGATTGTTCTATTAGGGGCCAGCTGTTCCGTTCCGCAAAATACGGAATGTACACGGACGTCATCTATATTTTTTCCTGACCTGTCGCCAACTATGCAAAATACATACGGTTGTGTGCATGAGCCCTTAGATAGCAAATAGAGTGAATCTGGAGGGCATCAACATGGCTGGCACATTGCAGGCCGTGCTGTACTGAATAGGGATAGCGGCCTGCAATGTACACACGTGATGTACAGGTACATGTGTGTTCACTTACAACGTTCTCCTTTCTCCGTGCACCCTAGGACCGAGCATGTCAGCGAACGGCCATTAGCAGGCGTTCGGTTGGAGGAGGGAGATAGTGGATGCAGCCTTTCCTCCTGCTGACCTGCCTGGATGTGCTTCAGGTACCAGCTTACCATATGAGTATCCTCTGCAGATCCTTTATTAAAGTGTGTCAGCAACAGTGTGTCATCCGCAGATCCCCCCCATAACAGTGTGTCATCCGCAGATCCCCCCCATAACAGTGTGTCATCCGCAGATCCCCAGATAACAGTGTGTCATCCGCAGATCCCCCCATAAGTGTCATCCGCAGATCCCCCCATAAGTGTCATCCGCAGAGCCCCCCATAACAGTGTCATCCGCAGATCCCCAGATAACAGTGTGTCATCCGCAGATCCCCCCATAAGTGTCATCCGCAGATCCCCCCATAAGTGTCATCCGCAGAGCCCCCCATAACAGTGTCATCCGCAGATCCCCCCCATAACAGTGTGTCATCCGCAGATCCCCCATAACAGTGTGTCATCCGTAGATTCCCCCATAACAGTGTGTCATCCGCAGATTCCCCCATAACAGTGTGTCATCCGCAGATTCCCCCATAACAGTGTGTCATCCGCAGATTCCCCCATAACAGTGTGTCATCCGCAGATTCCCCCATAACAGTGTGTCATCCGCAGATTCCCCCATAACAGTGTGTCATCCGCAGATTCCCCCATAACAGTGTGTCATCCGCAGATTCCCCCATAACAGTGTGTCATCCGCAGATTCCCCCATAACAGTGTGTCATCCGCAGATTCCCCATAACAGTGTGTCATCCGCAGATTCCCCCATAACAGTGTGTCATCCGCAGATTCCCCCATAACAGTGTGTCATCCGCAGATTCCCCCATAACAGTGTGTCATCCGCAGATTCCCCCATAACAGTGTGTCATCCGCAGATTCCCCCATAACAGTGTGTCATCCGCAGATTCCCCCATAACAGTGTGTCATCCGCAGATTCCCCCATAACAGTGTGTCATCCATAGATTCCCCCATAACAGTGTGTCATCCGCAGATTCCCCCCATAACAGTGTGTCATCCGCAGATTCCCCCCATAACAGTGTGTCATCCGCAGATTCCCCCCATAACAGTGTGTCATCCGCAGATTCCCCCCATAACAGTGTGTCATCCGCAGATTCCCCCATAACAGTGTGTCATCCGCAGATCCCCCCCATAACAGTGTGTCATCCGCAGATCCCCCCATAACAGTGTGTCATCCGCAGATTCCTCCATAACAGTGCGTCATCCTCAGATCCCCCCATAACAGTGTGTCATCCGCAGATTCCCCCCATAACAGTGTGTCATCCGCAGATTCCCCATAACAGTGTGTCATCCGCAGATTCCCCCATAACAGTGTGTCATCCGCAGATTCCCCCATAACAGTGTGTCATCCGCAGATTCCCCCATAACAGTGTGTCATCCGCAGATTCCCCCATAACAGTGTGTCATCCGCAGATTCCCCCATAACAGTGTGTTATCCGCAGATTCCCACATAACTGCGTCATCCGCAGATCCCCCCATAACAGTGTGTTGTCCGCAGATCCCCCATAACAGTGAGTCGTCCGCAAATCCCCCCCCATAAATGTGTCCAATGCAAATCCCCCAATAAGTGTCATCCACAGATCCCCCATAATAGTTTGTAATCAGAAGATCCCCCGTAACAGTGCGTTATCCACAGATTTTATTAAATATTTTAGCACATCATTTGGTTCAGAATATCTTTTTACTGCAAGCTTTTTTTTATTTGTCAAAATGGCAACACAAAAAATGTTACACTTTACTTTTACAGTGGAGGAAGGTGGTAAGGTGTAATGTGCAAGCGGTATTGTGCTTTTCCTACAGTACAGCTCCTGTCTCATCACTTAGGGGGTCATTAATAACCAGACATACGTCTATATTAGGCGTATTTCTGGCGCAGATTGCGGTACAAAGCTTATTTGTGCCGCAGACTGCGGCTTTTCCCTGCTCACGCTAGGTCTAAAAAAAGGTGTTTTAGGCGTAGAAAATGGTCTAAATCTACGCCAGCGCAGGGCCTTATTAAGACCAGCGTCTAAAACTCCAGTCTTAATAGATTACTCCCCTTAGTGTCCATGCTCTGCCCTTACATCTAGAGTGTTGAAGATGCCATCAAGAAGGAGCTTGTACAACTGTATAATAAAGGTAGGGGAGCTCTCAGAATCTCGAAGAGGGGCAAAGGAGATTACAAGCACCAGCTTGTGACAGAGGAGAGGCAGACACACAGGAGCAGTAGAGGTGGAAATCGGGAATGAAGCTGTGCTAGTATGTAAAAGCTAGTGAAGACAGCAGCATCCTGGACACACAGACTTCACATCCAGCATGTATCACTGGGAGTGAGACATCCACGTGGGAACAGTCTAAAATTAGCAGCAGGTTGCAACCTTAGTACCACAGGGGGTCTAAAATGAGTGAAGGAAGATTGTAGCCGGACAGTGAAACACTTTTAATTCCAGGTAACCACTTGAAGGGGTTTTCTGGGACATACATATTTATGACCGATCCTCAGGATCTGATTGATGGGGGTCCAACTCCTGGAACCCCTGACGATCAACTGTTAGAAGAGGCCATAGAGCTCAGACCAGCGCTGCAGCCTCTACTTAGCATGCCAAGCACCGTCCGTGCTGCACGTTGTATAGTGGTTGTGCTCAGTATTGCAGCTCAATCCCATTCACAAAACGCAGCGCATTCATTGAAAATCTCACATCCCAACTCGAACAGGAGTCCCAGGGAGGGAAGGTCTTATTAGTAATGAAGACACAATCTCTGAGTATACCGAGTAGGTCCCTTACTTATTAGCGGTGATAATAAACACTGAATTAGAGGCACGTTACAGGGTCATTGCAACATCCTACAAAGTGATGCTTTTCTAAAAGTTTCAGCGTAAAACCCAATTCAAAGCGGCATTCCCGGTAAAAGCCTAAAATCTAAAATAGTTTTCCTCTTCCCCAGAGATTCCACAGCTATTTTGTAGGCCACTAATGTAGCCTGTGAATTAGGCGGCATAGATACAGTATGCATAGTCTATGAATGAATAGGACCATCAATAGATTTGCTGATCTGTGGCTGATTCCAAGATGTTCCAGGATGTTTCCCACTCCTCCCGATTGTTTCTATGGAAAGTGGCTGGGCCCACATGGTCAACCCTTTGGCTAGGAAAAAATTGACCTAGGGCTCCTTGTTCTTAGTAATGGAAGAGACCCTACATCCACATATCATACTTCTGTTATTTGTCTTAAGAAAGGATTGTAGTGGGCCAGCCCCCTCTAGTTAGGCTAGTTTCGCACAGGGTACAGCCTGCCTGATCTCTGTGCATTCTGGCATTGCCAGAAGCTAAAGCATCTCCATCCAGTCTCATTAACTATAATGGGGACCTGAGTTTATCTGGCCGCAACCCGGCAATTATGCCAAGAATCGGCCGGAAGAAAACCGCTGCACTTTAGCTTCCGGCAATGCCAGAATGCAGATAAATTCTCAGGACACAGCAGTAATAAGGCCACGTGAGCCAGAAGTTGAACACCATTTGACTGGGAGTCACAACATCAAAGGACATAGAATTTGCATGCCTTATTTTTGTTGAGTGATAGATGTAACGAAGAACGGCATCATGCAAATGGTAGATGATAGCTCTGCATCTACTTTAGATATTGTGTATTGTCTTGGAGCAGGGGTACTTTGAAGTCTGAACATTTGTGGACGTTTGCTCCTATTTCCCCTATGCAAAGTCATCAACTCCTTACTTTATTTCACTTTAAAGGGTTAACTTGCACTGACATACTGTTTCATACTGTGTAACTGCATTTTTTTGTTTGCTAATTATATCCTGTTTATTTGCACAGCACTGTTGAAAGGGTTAATGAATACCTAGAAACTGTTGGGACTTTCTAGCTAATAATGAGAAGCTAGTCATTTTCCACAGTTACCATAGAAGACATCACCTATAACCAGGGCCGGTGCAAGGATTTTTGCCAACACAAGCGAAGCTACATTTTGGTGCCCCCACCCGCCAACTACAAACACCCCCCCCCCCGGCACGCCCGCGCCACCGCCATATTTCTCCACCTCCGTGTTACAGTTTTCCCACTCAATGTCACATTACCCCTCCTTTTTACATCACCCCCTTCATGTCACATCAATCCATAATGATCAGTGACCCCCTATTGTGTCACATTTCTCTCTCTCCCATGGGACATCATCCCCCCCCTCCATGTCGCATTCCCCCCCCCCCCCCCCAACGTCACATTTCTTCCCCCTCCATGTCACATTTCACCCCCCGCCAGACCTCAATGTCACATTTTGTCCCCATCATGTAACCACCAGCGACCCCGTGTAGCACAGACTCCAACATTGTCCCTTATAATCCTTATCATGTCACCCCCCATGGCACAGACGCCAACATTGTCTTGTCCTCCATCATTTCTCCCCCTCCATGGTACAGTCTCCAACATTCCCCCCGCCCCAATCATCCTTAATACAGGCAGGCAGAAGCAGTGTAATAAACATTATACGCCCGCTCTGGGCTGATCACCTACCACCTCAGCAGTCAGTCGTCGGCCATTAAACAGTTACAAGAAGTTACAGCTCCTCCTCCACTCCAGACTCTGCTGCTGCCAGTCACGCCTCCCCTGACCACGTGACCGTCCGTGTGTTGCCTTCCACTGCTCTGTGAGTAAGCGATGTAATAAAAAAAAAGAAGGGGTAAATTTTTGGCGCCCACTCCTTTTCCGCGCCGGGTGCGCCCTAAGGCAGACGCTTGGTCTGCCTTATGATAGCGCCGGCCCTGCCTACGACTTGCTGTATTCCTTTTCTTTCTGTACACCAACATTTCCTTCTTCTCTCCCTTCTGCCATGTCCACCACCACAGTGGGCAAAATGCAAAGGAGCAGAATGTATAGTTACTGCCTGACATCAGGTGCGTAGCAAAGTCTCATGGGCCCTGGTGCAAGAGTTCAGCTTGGGCCCCTCTTCCCTCAGTGCTTTGTGGCCAGGGGCAGGGATGCTGATTGAAACGGCGTCCCAATGCCAAATTCTTGACCTAACCCCTTCCCTCCAGCCAGAGGTGTAACTTGACCTGCATGCACTTTCTATAATACCAGTGTCTTCTTATGCGGCACGAGGGTCTTTGGGCCCACTCATGCTCCTGGGCCCGGCTGCACCCCCTATAGCTACACCCCTGCCTGACATAAGTGGAGTCCTGGAGCTGTTGGAGAAACTATTGCTTTGCCCCGAGCTATCACTGGTATGGGTGCACTGCAGCTGTCACAAGGGATTTGTGAGGGTCTCTTTTTAAGAAAATTCCAGAAAGATTATTGCACATTTCCATGTACTGTCAGGCCATGTGCACACGATGCATATTATGTGCGGAATTTCATGTGAACAAATCTGCATTGGAATACAATACCAGCTTTATGTGAGATTTTCATAATCTCGTGTACACAGTGCAGAGATTTACTATATGAAATTGACCTCCGGAGCAGATTTTGAATTCTACTGCATGTCAATTGTTTTTGTGGATTTTCAGTGCAGAATGCACCGTTTGCAAAGAAATCCAAAGTAACTGATATGGATTTTGGTGAAGATTTGGTCCAGAAAATCCACATACACTACACTACCATGTGCATGTACCTAGGGTATAGGCAGTGGGCACACGGCTAAAATCTGCCACTGATTAAGCAGTGTTTTCCACTGCTAAATGCACATTCAAAAACTCCACCAACAGTTTCCCCATTGATGTTAATGTATAAAACTACACCTTGTTCACACAGTGCAAAAATTGAAAAGTTTTTTTTTTGTAGCTGATTTGAAGTGATTTGCTTGTGGATTTCACAGCAGTCAATGGGGAAGCAGGAAAACCTTAACTAAAAACTCTTCTAAAACTCTTTCAAAAACTCTTCTAAAATCTTTGCCAAATTACAAAAACAACCTACAGGGTCGGCTCTGTCCTGGCACCGCACACTTCCCTCCAGACTCCTTGCTATTGGTTTTATGTTTGTTCTCATTTATATCTGTTTTTGTTTGTTTGTTTTAATTTAGAAACGGAAGCAAAGTTTAATGAGATAAACATTTTTATTTTGATCAAAAATAAAAGTTTAAAAAAATCATCTTAAAAACACTGATTTATTGGATAGAACATTTCCTTGTTAAGACTTAAGCCGATTAACCTCTTTACTGCTGTAAAGCATAGTAGTGTCTAGTATGGTGCTAATGGGGCAGAAACTAAAAGACCGTGCAGAATGAAGGCCGGAGTGGACGAAAAGTAGTCAAAAATGAGCTTTTCAAGGGTAAAGAATATAGGCAACAAAAACTGAGACTTCTGATGCGCCTAAACGATGTCTCTAATGGTTGAGTGCGGACCGTGACATGCGGGTCAGGGGCGGCTGAAGGTACGTGTTTCTGTCATGCCATTGAAGTGATGTCACTACAAGTGAGTTTTCTCCTATTTCCAACTGGATATGTGTGAAATTCAGTCCAATGTGGGGGTCAGAGGCGTTTACAGACCCGGTCATCTGCTACTAACCTCACATGATCCATAAGTGCACCCTCTATTCAGTAATTCTGTACACTAAGCTGTGTGTAATGAAAAACCATTGCATAAAAGAGATGATGACTACTTAGATATGGACATTTTTTGTATTCACTGTTACTACATCTACTTGTAATTGGATGGGCTGTAACTAGGCGCTTCTGCCATGAATGTGATGCATAGAGAGCTAGAAATGTGTATACCCCTGCACTGCTGTGTCTTAGTCAAGGACCCTTCCAGCAGTGACGAGGTTAACCCTTCTTGACTTGAATTTAGCTGATAATCTGTCTAGGGCGGCCGTACCCCGTCATGCCAGACTGGGAGGCCCCCTGGTTGCTGCCCATCTGCAAACCGATCACATGCTTTCCTTGTTTCAGTTTCTCTTCGGAGAAGTCCCGCTTGTGCTCCTGGGCTTTCCTGGGTAAATAGATGAGATGGGGGTCAGTGAGGGTACATGACATTTTAGGAGATAATAGGAGATATAACACATGCCGTGTCCTATAATGTCGTCCACTTACTTCATGAACCAGGATGGGTCTCCTTGGTATTGGCCATCATTTTTTGTAACTGCAATACTCCCAAGAGCTACTATTGTCCTCTGAACGGCAGCCAGATCTTTTCCTGTAGAGAAGATGGAGATAGGTTGTAAACCGTTAGGCAGTGGGTCTGCTAGAACTGAATCCATCGAGTCAGTTATCAGACCGTGGTGTAGTAATGTACAGCCCTCAGTCTGTGCAGAGAATATTTTAATGTCTGCGCCTCTGGTGATCTAGGGCAGTGAAGGGGTGAATGTCTGTAACTCTTGTTTTTTTTCTAGTAGAGAAGGGATTACTGTCAGAATCCCTGATGACCTAGGGTAAGGAAGGGGGTTATTAATGAGATCATCCCTGGTGGTTTAGGGCTGCTAATGGGTTAAAATAATCAGGCCCAGTGATCTAAAGCAGAGAAGGTGTTAATGACTGCATCACTGGTGGTCTATGGTGCGGAACGGGTTATTGTCAATATCGCTAGGGCAGGAAATTGGTTAATGTTAAAATCCCTGTTGGTCTGAGGCAGAGAATGGTTTATTGTCAATAGCCCTGGTGGTCTAGGGCAGTGGAAGGGTTAATTTTTCTTTCCTTTGGTCGTATTTCCAACACTACTTCTCTGGCTTGAACTTACAACATCATAATGATTTATGTTGTAAGTTCCTGCTCAATCGCGGGTCTCCTGTACTGTACTCACATAATGCCTTGAGTACACAGTAAACCACAGTTGGGCAGGAATTTGCAGGATCATGAATTTTAATGATGCTGTGAGTTCAGGTCTGAGAAGTAGCGTTTGATCTGGGAAATGCAGATTTCTGGCGAATGGCATGGCACTATGGGATCATTGCTATTCTACTATCCTGGCCATGACCCATGTAGCCGTACCCGTAATCTGCAGCAGACTCGATCATGCAGTGGATTTGAAAAACTATCATCATGCTTTAAATTCTGAACATGGTTTTTACAGCATGTGCGTGATATGAAGGACTGCATCACATTTTATTTTATTTTTTTCTATACCTGGTTTAGCGTATAGCCTGCTATAATTGATAATATAAGCAGGAAGCCTAACAGGAATTAGATTGGCATTTAATACCATGCTGCAATTTTTCATGATGGTGTTGGCAAGGACGAGTGTGCTTTTGACTCACCAAAGGACACAAACCTAACAAGCTACTGTCAATCTATACATTTCCATTGTTTTATTTTTGCTAAATGTTTTTCAAACAAATATAATCAGGAAAGAAGAGGAAGAGGATGGCCAATATATCCAACTATACTATACATTGTGCATGCAAGTCATAGCATTAAAGGGATTGCGCCTAAGTTGGAAAAAAAAGTAAAGTTAACCAGCAAGTGGAAAAGTCATCAGAAACACCCTGAACAAACCCATGTATTCGAGCCACTACAATGGTTCCTAAAACCACTGCTCTCATGGCTTCAAGTGACAGCCCTCCAAGTTCTCCAGAACCTACAGAAGTCTCCAGCCCAAAGGAGCTGGAAGAACCAGTGCCCAGTCCTCCGCGTCCCGACCACAGTGGAGAAGATCTTAGAGATCTATTCAAAGCAAGCCACCTGCTTGTTCCCTGGACTCGAGCTTTGTGAAATGTTATGTAACATCCAAGTGAGGTACCCAAACAAAAGTACTAATATACCCGAATATTTGAGGATTGCTTGGCAACGTTGAGACTCAAACGCTCCTGGGCCACTCTGTGATGTTCCTATACAAACTTCCAATATTATTCCCAGGGAATAGACTTTAATGCATTACACATCAAAAGAGACCATCATTGCCCATTTTTACCCACTGTGCGGCTGCCCACTTCCCAACTGCTCTGATAAAAGTGCCTAGGCTTTAACCTAGTCAAGAGAAAGAAGCCAGCCAAGTTGCGTGCCTTCGCGTACATGCATGCTGTTTGTTTTGCCGATCTACGTGGCAAGACGCCAAAAACCGGCTCATCTCCAATAAGGGGAAATGCAGTGACTCAGATCTCTGCTAAATAGCTAATTTGGTGCTAAAAGAGGTAATGCTTTTTGTTATGCTCTGTATGTGAGCCAAATAGCTGCATAAAGGTAGCAATCTCTAGTTTATTGTGCCCCAACTCCGCAGAGAGGGAGGATCTGTGTAGTTGGATTGCATTCAAGAGTTACTTTTGGGAACCGTCGACAATCTCGTCGACAGACATGCCCCTCACAGCTGAGCTGACGTCCTAACTAGTAATAGGAGGTGTAGTGTAGCAGCGCATGCACAGTCACCGTTCCTGTAGCAGAAGCCACTACTCAGAGCAGCGGCAAGGTGCAAGATTGCCAAGGATTGGCTGAAATGTCCGGCCCTGTAAATCAAACAGCAGAGGTAGTGCCTTCAGATGCATGTGTACAATTCTAGCTAATGGGATGAATCAATTTGTACGAATCGATTCCCTCATCTCCACTCCTAACGTAGCAATTCAAACTCTACTGGCATGGCCACTACACAATGGACGGCACTTTCTGCCTCTGGCTCCATCCACTATATAGTTTCTGGCACTGGTCCACTGCCCGAAATAGCAGATTGGTTGGGGTGAGGGATGTTGGACCTCCACCTAACTGATACTGATGACCTATCCTGAGGATAGGTCATCGGTATCTAAGGCCCAGAAAATCCCCTTTAAATAATTTGGCTAGTTTTATGGTCAGATGTGAAGCCTGCTATAGTCTGATCATCATATTTCTACGTTGCCAATGGATTTTTGTGCCTTCCCCCTAGAAATATGGACAGACTCCTCACATCCTATGAACATGCAGGTCTTGGCTCTGAGGTTACCTTCATACAGGTCTACGGTTTGGAACATATCTGTCTTCACCACTCCGTAACCCTCAGATGCATTCAGGAACTGGGCCACCTGCTCCATCTGCTTGAAGACCATGCTGGGAGGAGGGTCGGGGATCTTCACGGGCTGCGATCCTTTGGGGTATAAGCTGTTAATCAGTTTGGAGAGGACCTGGAGGAGAGGAAAAGAATAATCTTGAATAACACAATGTCACTGAACTGGAGATGTATCTAGTGTAGTGGAGCATTGTACATTGCGACCAGATTCCACCTTCTATTAATTAATTGGTTGCTATGGGCAACGGTTCTAGTTTTCCTGGGTATTAGTGGTAATAAATACCCACCAGGATTGGGATAATTCACACATGTGTTTCCATCTATGACATTTATATAGACATTATACTTCTCTATTAACCTATCATTCTCACAATTCTGCAATATTGCAAATCTAGCTTGTAGATTATCCCTGATAGCAGCCTCAATAAAATCCTGCACTCGGCTTTCTTCCCATGCACAGTACATGGCAATCTCTAATAAATCTAGAACCAGCCCTGTACCTCACATGGATCCAGAGATCTCCCCGTTCATTGCTCCTATTGCTCTGCTAGATTATCTATAGGCTGGCAGCTCAAGGGGTGTGTCCTTTCTACTGTAGCTCAGGGAATGTGCCCTTTCTGCAGGAGCTATCTCCTTATCTCAGAAGGCGTGTTCTTTCTGTGGCAGCCCTTGTGACTCAAACGTACCTGAGCCACTCTGTGTCTATTCTGCCGCAGCACTCTCCCTGTAACTGTCACAGCTTCTAACAGTAGATACGGCTGGTGGCAGTTGAAGAATGGAACTGAGCATGTGCGACCACCTCCTTAGGCGGACATGTGCATTACTTTAGAGATTAAACACCATTATAATCAAGTAAGGAGAACATTTTTACAACTGGAGCATTTTTGTAACAGAAAGTAAATTCTGAAAGTAACTAGTTTATCATGCTGAATTATATCTAAATGACATTTAATGGTGGCACAACCCCTTTAATAAAAGTAATACTGATGCTGGCCAGACACTATACATGCTAGATGGGCATAGAAGCAGATTTAGACCAGTCATACTGCAGTACCCCGTCTTCTGCAGTACCCCAGACCTAGGGGTATCTGCAATTATGCAATAATTATGTATTGTATAACATTATGTATTTTATTGTTTTGGCTGTATGTATCAGCCAGAAGAGGTATGGATGGAAAAAGGTTGGCAGGAACAGGGCTAACAACCCTGTTCCAACCCTTCTAGTAGGAGAGGGCTGGTCCTGCCTGCTGCTTGGAGGGTGAGTTCCAGTGTAGCTACTAAAGGGAGAGGAAGCACAGTCCAGAGCTCCTGCTCCAGGGGACGATATTTCAAAGCACTTGAGAGACAAGACAGCAAAGTACTACATTACAGACACTACTGCATGGTGATGGACTACTGCTTAGACACCCATCATCCATAACACCACTAGGCCAGATAAAGTTCAGGTCTGAACTTTACGGTGGACACCTATAAACACAAGTGCAGTGCCTGCAATTGTTAATCTATGGCTAGCCACCATACCACCTCATACCATTCCCATCCTCTGCTGCAGTTCCTCGGGGGCTCGCTGCATTTCCAATAGGAAACATTGTGAGGGGGCTGCTGACGTTCTCCTGAAATCTGCCAATCAGGCAGTTCAGGTGCAGCATAGCGTATATGTGTATAGGTCAGAAGATAGCTGTCGACAAAAAGAGTGGCAGCTATGTAAATCGGTCAATCCTGGGCAAGTTTGGGCGACATTTATCTAACGTGTATGGCCAGCTTTACACTATTTTCTGACACCTGCTGGAGCCTTTTTGTGGCACAACCAGAGTGGCAGGTGCTGACCAAAGGCTGATATCTATGGAAAACATGATCTGCAATGTTGCCAATCCTCGGATAGTTATTCCTGCCAAATGGGGTGTTCCCATCTGGGACATTTGTGACCTATCCATTGGATATGCCACAAACGTCTCATGGGCTTGAATTCTGAAGTGAATAGAGATCAAGCAACGCATGCATGGTCACCCTCCATCCACTGCTAGGGGACTTCCACAAATAGTCAAGTGCTGGCTAAGCTACTTCCAAAAGTCCCAAAGAGGTGAATGGAGGGTGGTCATGCATGTGTGGTTTGTTCTTCGTTCACAGCAGTGCCCTGTTTTTGAGTTAGGAGTGAGTCCCAGAGGTAGGACAGGCAACTATGTGATATTTATGACATATCCTATAATTTATGTCGATATACCATAAATGTCCCAGCATGCTCTGGGTGTGGTATTTTGCAGATGACTTCTGTAAAGGAAAAAAAGTCTGAAAAACAAAAATGTGTGACTAAAAAACGCTTGTACAAAAACCACCAGAATTTCATTTTTTTGCAAGCTAAAAAAAAAAAAAAGGCCGCAAAAAGATGTAGTGTGGGAGCACCGAGAACTTCTATACGTGAAGTTCGTTGGAGGAACACGTCACATGTTATGGCCTGTCAGTCCTCACCAGTCCATTCTTTAGCCACTGCTGGAATCCATATCTTCCTGGCTCAGGTGGCTCTCCCACCTCTGCGCCACACTGCACTTTAATCCACTGGACTAGACGTGGCTCCAACTCATCATCATACTTCTTCTCGATGCGAGACTGGACATCACGGCTCATACCATAGGCTGGACCTTTATTAGCCATGGCTGCTTGGACCTGGATTCAAGATAACAAGAAAAGGGAAAGTAGAATTATGTAAAAAACACAAACACAAAACAGCTATGCAATGATAATACTGCACTATATAATAATATAACATGCTGCAACATATAATAATAATGTAATATACAGCACTATATAATATGCACTGCACTATGTATAATAATATAATATAATGCACTATACACCCTAATATAATGTGCTGCACTATGTATAATAATATAATGTGCTGCAACATATAATAATAATGTAATATACAGCACTATATAATATGTACTGTACTATGTATAATAATATAATATAATGCACTATACATCCTAATATATCCTAATATAATGTGCTGCACTATGTATAATAATATAATGCACTGGACTACATATACTACTATAATATAATCTGCTGCATTATGTATACTCATATAATATACTGCGCTGTGTATAATAATATAATTTAATGACCTACGGCTATACGGACAAAAGTTTTGGGGCAATACTCATGATTGAATTCAGGTAATTCATTCAGTCCCATTGCTACAGGTGTCCTAGCCATGCAGTCTGCTTTTACATATATTTGGGAAATAATGGCATGTTGTAAAGAGCTCACTAAATTCCAGCATGGTCCTGTAATAGGATGTCCCAACTGTAACAATTCAGTTCCTGAAACGTCTTCCCTCCTAGATACTCCACCATCACCTGTGAGTGGTATTATGGTAAAGTGGTAGGGACCACTGCAACTCAGCCACGAAGTGGAGACCACATAAAGTTACAGAGCGGGGTCACCGAGTACTGAGGAACACAGTGTATAAAAGTCACCAGCACTGTGCCGACTCCATAACTGCAGAGTCCAAACCTTCTCTGTCATTAACATCAGGACAAAAACTGTGCTGTATCAGGAGCTTCATAGCATAGGTTTCCATGGTCTTAAATCACCAAGCACAATGCCGAGCCACAGATGGATTAGTGTCAAGCATACCGCCACTGGACTCTGGAGCAATGTAAACATGTTCAGTGGAGTGATGGATCACGCCTCTGTATCTGGCAGTCTGATGGATGAATTGGGGTTTTGGTGAATGCTAGGAGAATGTTACCTGCCTGACTGCATTTTGCCAACTGTAAAGTTTTGTGGAGGAGGAATAATGCTCAAGGAGGAGATTGTGACCCATGCCCTCTCCTCCATCAGTGTCTGACTTCAAAAATGCTCTTGTGGATGAATGGGCAAAAACCTCAAAATCTTGTAGAAAACCTTCCCAAAAAAGTGGAAGCTGTTTTATCTGCGGATTCTAAAACACGGGAATAAAATAGGCTTAACAAAGGCTAAGTGAATAAAGATTTAAAGAAACAATCACTGTAACCTGCAATCAATGGGCAGGCCCCTCGTCAGCCAGCTCCAAACATGGCCAATGCCCAATGGTGGCGAAAGTTAGCCATACAGATCTTCATTTCAGGTGTCTCTTGGAGCTTGAACTGTTTTTTATATTGATAGAATTCTATAACTTCCACACCAGTGGTCCCCTTCCTCAGAATGTCTAGTGTGTAATATGCATGTCTTAAGTTAACCACTAGGGAATGCAGCCTGGTGTTCATCTGACACAGAACATAAGGGCTTTGTATCTGTTAACTAACTAACTAACTAACTAACTCACTACATAAACAAGTAATGTAATTGTGATTTCATGATAATAATTAAAGAGAAAGAACCACTAAGAATAACTAAAAAAAAATTGCAACAGAAGGGGACAAGCTCCATATTAATGCCTTTGGATTTAGAATAGGATGTCATAAAAGCTCCTGTAGGTGTAATGTGTAGGTGTCCTCTTAGTGTAATGGACTAGGTATAATAATGTAAAATAGCATGCTGGACTGTGTATAATATAATTTTATGTACTTTGCAGAGGCATAAAGGGGACATTACGATTACTTTTTTTTATGTAAAGAGATGGCACTTTTGCTGTGTGGCACACTATAACCGTCTAGGTCACAATATGGGGCACTATCTGGCACCACTGTTTTCATAGTTTTGTGGCACCTTTTGCTAGGTAACTATAGCTGTGACAACATTATATCTGAAGTACAGTATTTGGGGGGCACTGTGCCAAACAGCAGGTACAGTAATATGGGTGGATCAGGCAGAAACAAGCACAGAATTGGAGTTTTCAGCAGGATGAGGAGTTTGTGAAGTCTGGAAAAAGGTAGGTGTGCTGGAAAATTGAGCAGTCAAAAAAGTTAGCATGGCGGTCTGGGCTGGATGGAAAAGATGGGAAAAGTGAACAACTCCAATCAAAGAAGCTATCACCTGTGAATGACTAGATTTTAGGGTTCAGTTACGCTGCTCTCTTGGTCATATGACAGCAGTCTAACCCAAGGATCTCAATGTAGCGGTGCTAGCATACAAATGAATGGGGTTGCACCGCGACTTGCACGTTTGGCAGCGCCATGACATGTAAAAGATACAGCAGTGTTGGATTTATTGCAATTCTGGGGTAACGTTCGCAGCAGAAGTGCAGTCATGCTGTGACTCTATTCATTTCTATGCTAGCAGCACTACACTGATATCCCAACGCGATCCTTGAGTGTGACCAAGATCGGCGTGTAGCTGTACGGTCTGTGTAACCGAATATCTACTACTATACGGTCGCTGTATGGTTGTGATATTGTTTTTTGTACCGTGTTTATTTTGGAATAGTATGGTAATATTATTCACTTACTATTTAGCGGTAGTGATTGTGGGTGGTGTTACCTGGTTTAGGGGCCCACTCAGGCCCCAGATGTGCCCCTCCCCAAATCTGTGCTGAACCTCTAGCTACTAATAATAATACAATGTGCCAGTCTATAATGCACAAATGTTTGACCTTCTGCAATAATAGGGAATCCTGAATCGGGGGAAATGTAGACAGGACTAGGGACATAACATATTCCGAACATGTTTTTAGAACCTGCTGCTGTAGCTTAACTCTCTTTTCCCTTAGTTCCGTGGAAATCAACAAGCTATATCATGATTAGTTTTGGGGTGAATTCACACTCGGCAGATTTGTTTCAGAAATTTCTGTGTCTGATAATCACTTCCATTCATCTGAAAGGGGTTGTTTTCGCAGCGAGGAAATGCACTTCTGCTTTTCTTCAGTTGTTGAAATTTCTGCAACGAATCTGTGTGAATTTACCCTTAGAAAACATATTGGAAAATCTGCAGGTGAGCCTTACAGATAATATGGGACATAGACAGGACTAGCCTACATCTGGAAAAACACGATATTCTGATATAGGAAAATTGTAATTAGTTGATATGTTTTATCCAAAATGAAAAAAAAAAAAATATATATATATAAATCGATACAAGTCTTTGAATTTTCCATATCCATCAGTATTTTTTTTCTCTTCTAGTGGTGACAACCGGTAGTGGTGGTGACTACATCTTTCATAGGGGTTGTCACCCGGTATTCCTGGACTGAACATGCACAGCTGTACTTGAGACCCTCAATACCTACGGGGTCCCAGCAATACCACACCTCGCTAATTACAGAATGGTGGCTCAGTGGTTAGCACTGGTGCCTTGCAGCCCTGGGGTCCTGGGTTTAAATTCAACCAAGGACAACATCTGCATGGAGTTTGTATGTTCTCCCCATGTTTCTGTGGGTTTCCTCCGGGTTCTCCGGTATCTTCCCACACTCCAAAGACATACTGATAGGGACCTTAGGTTGTGAGCCCATTGGGGAACGAGGGATGATAATGTCTGTAAAGCGCTGCGGAATAAAGCAGCGCTATATAAGTGCATAAAATACATTTAAAAAAAATAGGACATAAACCTGCTTTGATGACAAATTCTGATACGGTGGCCATATTGGTGGTCATCCAATTTTCCGAGAATTATAACTAAAAAAGTTTAATATTTACCAACCTGAATACTTAGTAACCCAGCGTCTAGTTTCCTTACAATATAGGGTTTAGAGTCTCGTTCTCGTGTCCATTCCAATTATGGAGAGTGGACAACCCGAGGAGGAGTCATCTCTCGCTATCTGTCCATGGACTGTTACTGTGTTTACATTGGTCTCATTCCATAAAAAGAAGGAACGTGAAGCAGATCTGGCACGTTTCTGCAATAAATTCCCTGAGAACGTCAAGAAAACATTCCAGCTTCCCGTATTCCCTTATTTAGAATAACGTTATAGCTGGATTCTTGCCCACCACCTGGAGGATAATTCCTTGCACTCGCCACCTATCTGCACTCACTTCTCCGAATCCCCGTGTCATATAGCTCAGGGCTACTGGTTTTTAGTGAAAAGACCCATGGTGTGGAGACTTATTGTATAAGGCAATGCTCCATGGGAAAAAAGGATTCAAATTAGCTCATGTAAGCCAAGCCAGAGACCCCTGAGACAGGTGCGTCAGTTTTTGGCTTTTTGAAAGATCCTCTGGTTTGGGTGACATCATTTGCACATGTCATATAAGTAACGGGATATAATAGCACATAGGACAACATTTATCTGCCAGAACTGGCTGGGACTTACAGTTCCACAATAGCAAAAGCGTAAGTTGCTGAACCATCATCCTACATCATGCACATAAGGTATTATCTCTATGCAAACTCTATATAACCTGCATGCATACAACTGAGCATAGAAATGCTAACCCCCCGCACCCCACCCCACCCCCCCTCCAGCCCAAGTCCCCAAGTCCCATCCCTCCCCAAACTCACAGACTGCTACTGGGTGAAGGTGTCTGTCTCCAGGATGCAAAGTACTGACTGAGAGAGGAGAAGGAAGGGGAGATAAAAGTCCTGGTTGTGCATGTAATGTGGGGGAGTATCAGCCCACCTTCTCCCCCCTCCAATCTCTGATCTTCCCAACTCCATATTAGGGGAAGGTCTGACTGAACTGCTGGGTTTGGGGCTATGAACGCATTCCCCAGATACCTAAAGGATGCGGGAAAGGGGAAGAGACTGTCACTGAACAGGAGGGGGGAAATCTCCTTCCAGCAGATCCTTTTATAGACTCATTTTGGGGGCAACACTTCCCAGATAAACCCTTTATGCTTCAGGGGGGCCACGCACACTTGGATGACGCTATGCCGAATGGAGCTCACTGTTCTCATTCTCAAAAGCTGCTAAAGTCACATTTTTTAGTGTTCTGTAAAACAAACATTAAAAATAATGAATTACTGTCAATGCAAACCTCAGCTAATAAAATATAGATAGGAAATGCTTCCAAGACCAGCAACAACTAGATAGATAGATAATAGATAGATAGATAGATACTGGATAGATAGATAGATAGATAGATAGATAGATAGATAGATAGATAATAGATAGATAGATAGTTATGAGGATCACCGCCACAGCCGCTGGCACCCCTTTTTTTCTACTATTGTCTGCAGTGCTACCCAGCCCCATTGACTTTTAGATAAATAGATACAGGATGGATAGAAAGATATAGGATAGATAGATAGATAGATAGATAGATAGATAGATAGATAGGAGATACATGGATAGATAATGGATGGATGGATGGATAGATAGATATGTGATAGATAGATGCTTGAAAAAGGTTCCAAAGGGAGAACCGAAACATTGCATCTGGTGAAATAAACACGTATCTATTTTTAAGAAGTGCCGTGGAATTTCCTTTTTCATTTACGGTTTGACGGGTGGATCACCGCCACAGCCGCTGGCACCTTTTTCTACTTTTTTCTACTACTGTCTGCAGTGCTGCCCAGCCGCATTGACTTTTAGATAAATAGATATAGGATGGATAGAAAGATATGGGATAAGATAGATAGATAGATAGATAGATAGACAGACAGACAGACAGATAGATAGATAGATAGATAGATAGATATGGGATAGATAGATAGATAGATAGATAGATAGATAGATAGAAAGATACAGGATGGATAGAAAGATACAGGATTGATAGAAAGAGATAGGATGGATGGGTGGGTGGATAGATAGATAAATTAAATAGATAATGGATGGATAGATAAATAGATAGATAGATAATGGATGGGTGGATAGATAGATAGATAGATAGATAGATGGATGGATAATGGATGGGTGGATAGATAGATAGATAGATAGATAGATAGATAGATAGATAGATAGATAGATAGATAGATAGATAGATAGATAGATAGATAGATAGATAGAGGATGGATGGATAGGTGGATAGATAGATTAGATAGACAGACAGATATATTAGATAGATAGATGATAGATGTATAGATATGGGATAGATAGATAAATTAGATAGATAGAGTAGATAGACAGATAGATTGATAGATATGGGATAGTTAGATAATATATATACTGTATCTATGCAGTGGGCTTGGCTTAGTGAGAAAGGGAGTGTGAAAATGTGACATTCTGTGCTCAGTTGAGAAACTGAGAAAGGACACACCCCTGAGATGTGATAAGGAGAGTGTTGCAGCAAAAAGGACATGCTCCCTGAGAAATGGTACAACCCCTGAGCTGCCAACTTGAAATAAACAATTGCAGCAATGAATGGTGAGATCTCTGGATCCATGTGAGGTACAGGGCCGGTTCTAGCTTTGTCAGAAATAAATTGCCATGTACTATATGATGTCAATTAGGCTTGAGTGAATCGACCTTGGGATCATAGATCATAGATCCAAAGTCGATTCATTCAAAAACTTTGATGTTAATGCTGTTTCTGCATTCTGTTAAAATGTATTGGGTCCGTGGAGCCAAACTTCATCTCAACCGAAGTCGCACGAGACTTCAGTGAATTACTACTTTATTCATACTGGCTGCTACCTCGGTACCAAAGCCCACCTTGGATTCCTATGTTAGATTGTTTTATGTGCGGATATGATTACAGTAGCAGTTCACCGAAGTCTCGTGCGGCTCCACAAAGCCAATACATTTTAATTACGGAAACAGCATTAACATCAAAATTTTTGAATGAATCAACTTCGGATCTATATGAACCAGAAAGGATGAACATCAGGTCCTTAAAGGGGTTATCCAATTGCTCAAAACCCCTCAACATGGGCCCCCTCACAGATAATATACTTACCCCGCTCCCGGTGCCGCTCCTGGTCCCCGTCGCTTCTCACTGCACACCGATGAAAACGGGTGACACTAGGGAGGCTCGTTCCCGTCCCCGCCTGCCATTCGCTGCTCCCCTCCGACACTGGATGTTTTCATCTGTGTGCAGGGAGAAGCATCGGCGGCGGTGCGGGGTAAGTATATTACCTGTGAGGGGGGCCCATGTTGAGGCGTTTTGAGAAATTGGATAACCCCTTTAAGATTGGAGGACTGCAGTCTCATAGAAGTCTGGGAAAACATGGCAAGTGAAATTAAAGAGCACCTGGAAGCAGGATCAATGGATCACTGCTAAAAGGGTTAATATCCTCTATGCCATTTATGTGAATCGAAGAGCTGAACATGGGACAATAGCTTAGATATTTGACCCTACTTAGCAGGAGGAAGGCCGGTCCTGTCCCTTCTGAGTCAGGAATACGGAGTTGTGTACTTTTAGGTAGCTGACAAGTAAGGAGCTGCATGTGCCTGTGCGGAGTGAGGCCTACTTCCAGGAGCCTCCATCCTTGCATGCTGAGGACAATTATCATCCTCTGAGAAACATGCGAAGAGTTTGCAGACTGTTGAGGACCATTATAACGGACTGGTGCAAGGACAGACAGCAGACCTTACTGCTTGTGGAGAAGGTCTTCTATAACAGACTGGCCATCCATTTGATGATCTATACCCCACAGTCTGAGGACTGCGACATGTGGTGAGAGACATTTTGCATCCTTTTGGCCGACAGGAGAAGATGTGTGGATTTAATAGAGAGACAGACTCAGAGTCGGCCATCTTACTGCTTGCTCTCTCAGCCTTGGAAATACTGTGTACGTCCTCTGGAGAATAACTTGTATATGAAGTGCCAAAACCATCTCAGTTAAGTGCCACAAATATGCATATGGAGGGCAAAATCCAGCATCATAATGGTGCCCCTTTTTGTGTATGTCACTGTACAGGGCCAGATACAAGGGTTTAAAGGGGTTGTCCAGACTACAGATATTGATGACCTAACTTCAGGACAAGTCATAAATATCGGATTGGCGCGGGTCCAACTTTCGGCAACCCCACCAATTAGCTGTTTGAAGGGTGTGCGCTGGGTCCTCTTCAGTTTTTACCTGCGCGCTGTCTAGACTGTAGTAGCAGTGCAGGATTATTGCAGATTCCTTTCCTGTTCTCTTTAATGGCATGAACAGTTGTGACGACTGAACCACCACTAGTAGACGACATACAGGTAGACGCTGAAGAGGAGGCAGTGCTCACCCTTTAAACCGCCGATAGATGGGGGTACCAGGAGTCTGACTCATGCCGGTCTGTTACTGATGACCAATGCAGAGAATAGCTCAATATCTGTAGCCTGGACAACCCCTTTAAATGTGGCTTGTATGTACACGGATCCTGCCCGAGGGCATGCCGCCATTTATTTTTGGCTCCTTTAGAAATGTCCTATTGTTACCCGCAAAACGGAGACTAATAGGAGTTGTTCTGTTGTTTTTTTGGTGGAACGGACATGTGGAGTCATTTCCGCATTTTTTGCGGCCCCATTGAAAAGAATGGTTCCACATACAGGCCACAAAAAAACAGAACTGAAACTGACAAAAAAACACGTTTGTGTGCATGAGCCCTTATCCTGTAGCTCTAATAAACATGGCTGCTCCCCCAGAAAAAGTGTGAAAACTACCCCCAGGCGGAAAAATCTGTCTCACTCTCTAGTGCTACCTAAAAGCCTCAGTCATGTTTCTGTGCTTGTTAATGGGCATGTGTCAGCAGACACATGTTGTCTACCAGACATGTGATTTTAATATTAAAATCACACGTTGTCTGGTAGGGTTGCTCCTGCTGAGTAAAGGCATAGCATTTCTGCAGATCTGGTTATATCAGGGCTTTACTTTGTTAGGAGGCGCTGAAAGAAGTGGAGCAGATCCCCCTCATCCTTCTGCAGATCCTCTTCTTACAGCGCCGTCTGGCATTGGACAGGAGACGTGTTCTCTCTGCTGAGCATGCATGTATATGTGTGCATAGCATCTATATGTATCATGCAGCACTGTCAGCCGCTCAGGCACAGCTTCAGGGTGTAGGAAGAAATGTAAAGACAGACCACAGTTTTCTTTTGTGAATCACTAACTGGATCCCCTTGCGTCATGTGGCCATTTGTCATGATGTAAGGGATCCGGCCTCTGCCGCAGCCAGTGATATCAAACCGGATGTTTACAGCAAGAGAACCCATTGGAGCATCGCAGGCCTAGAGGAGAAGGCCTGGGGAACCAGGTAAGTAATCTTCTCTTTACAGGTCTGGCCAAGGGAAGGGGGTTGTCAAAATCCCCCCATTCTTATACAACCCCTTTAAGTAACGTATTAGCAGCTCTTACTCTTCTGTATTCTAAAGATCCAGGGTTAATATTTGTGTGATCCGGCCGTGGAGTAAGACTAGTTTCACACCAGCGTCAGGAGACACCTGGAAAGCTGGGATTTGGCAGGACAAAAACAGTGGCGTGCAGCAATCTTTGTATGGCCATATCCCAGCATATATACTGGGGAGCAGCCGAATCTTCGCTGGTTCCCATTATAGTCAATGGGGTTTGGCGGGCAGGCGCCAGTTTCTGGCCATGCTGCAAGCAGAGAAGGTGAAAGAGGCCTTACCCTGGGTTCAGACCTGAGTGTTCTTGAAACGCGCGTTTTACGCGCCTTTGTGTCGCGCATATTACAGCGCGTTTTAGCAAATAGGAAACGCGCGTCGTACGCGCGTTCTTGTATTGACTACTGTGGTGTCAATCACAATAAGCGCAACAAACGCCCCAAAAAAAGCTCAAGTACTTGATTATGCGTAGGGCGTTTTACAGCGCATTCGAACGCGCTGTAAAACGCGAAAATGTGAACCAGTCCCATAGGAAAGCATTGGTTTGCATGTGTTGAGCGTTTTACAGCGCGTTCGAACGCGCAAGTGTGAACTTAGGGTTAGGATTCTCAAAGGATAACGTGGACAGGCCTGATGTTCTTATCCAGGAGAACCTTATACCCGGAGAATGGAAAACCGTCAAGTGACAGAATGGAATTGTAAAACTGGGTCTACAATGCATTTTTTTAGTACCAGTTAGGGACTTGATCCAAACTGGAGGCAAGAGAATTTCTTTGCATTCATTTTGGCTCTGATTCTAACAAATCGGTGAAAAAATATGTTTCAGTTCTGAATTGATTAAAAATGAATGTATAACACACAGATCTCCTAGGACTCACAATTTTTTCTCTAGTTAAATATGGCAATGTGGCATGAAAAACTGCATTACAGCGGCTTTACGACAGCATCGTTTTAAAAATGCGTTTGTCCCTATCAGGGTCCAATATGACATACAACCAAATGTCTCTTATCCTACTTGTGCGCAGTTCAAATAAAGAGACAGACAGAAGTGAACACTTTTTATATTTCATTTTGCTTTCTCATTTCAACAGTATAAAATCAACATGAAAATAAACGGTTAAAACGAAAGTGGACAACAGATGCACCGGGGACCGAGGGTGGGAACAAGAGGAGGTCCATGTGCTATAAGCTTAGGTACCGATCTCCAGAGAATGCCCTGTGCTCACATAACCACTCCAAGGAACACCTCTAATACAGCTAAGAGCTTGTTCACATCTACGTTCTGAGCATCAGGTGAAGATTCCATCAAAAAGACCAGACAAAAAAGTCCTGCACTCTTTTTTTCCTGTAAAAAAAACGGATCTCGACCGGAAACTGAACAGACTCCATTGTAGTCAATGGAGTCTGTTCAGCTCCGTTTTAGTTCAATTATTTTCCTTGTTCTGCTCCTATAATGGAAACATAAAGCGATGGTGTGAACTCACTCTAACCTGAATTTACTATCTGGCTGCAACAAGGTCTGTAAACCTATTCAGTCCATCATGCGAATATTTAAGGCTAATGTACGCCTTTGGAGTCAATTTTTTTTATGATTGCATTTTACTCATTTGGGGCTAAAAATTATTTTTTCATTTGGTCTTTATTGCAAATATTGAGCCGATCTGTCACAAAGGGCTAACTGTTTTTTTTTAGCTGTGTGATTAGTACTTTCACTTTGTGCTGGTCATCTAATAACCCTCATCTCTAAACTACTGAGAGGTGATAAACACTTATTTAAGCCACATTCTTATCAGTAGGATAAGGACTGAGCTATAATGAGTGTTTATAATGTCAGAGAGCAGAGATAAGGAGCCTGTCAGCTCCTCAGAGGATGGAAAATCCAGAGGCTGCTTCTGGAGCATCTCAGCTCTGTACAGAAAAAAGGATTCCATTTTTTTAATAAAGGCCAATTTGCTCATAATGGGTACAATGCGCTAATAAAAAGAATTGGCCCCAAAGGTGTACATTTGAATTCATAATCCAGTTCATGCTGACTACCCGGGAGATCTAACCTGTTGCAAAAAAACTAAATACAGCAGATTTACATGAGATAATCTAACACGAGAAAAATATTGCCAAATTAAAGAGAACCTCTCTCCTCTCCTGACATGTTTGGTTAAGGAACTACTTGCATCCCCCATGTAATAACAATTCTGGAGCATTTGTTCTTATGACTCTGTGCTGTGCCATTCCTTTATTATCCCTGCTAAGTATAATTGCAGACTGCTGGCAATTCAAAGTCCAACTGGGTGTTACCAGTTTGGGGTGTGTCCTTGCAGTCAGTCAGTCTGTGCAGAGGCATTCCCCCAACTGCTAACACCCATCTGGGTAGAGTCATGAGAATAGATGCTCCAGAATTGTTATTACAAAGGGGATGCAAGTAGTCACTAGAAAATCCATGTCAGGAGAGGGGACAGGTCCTCTTCTCCTGTGGGTGCTGTAAGAGAAACGTCACTTTCTATCTTTATATACTTATTATTTACAGGGTGACTGAGGTGGGGATTTGGCATGAGACACTGCTGGGTGGGGTGCGAGCAGCTGTAATTTTAAGACACACCTGTAATTTTATGATACGCCCCTTTTACCAGGCCCACCCCTGTAACCCTTGACATCACACGCCTTTTTATACAGTGTACCACCCTCTCTCCTCTGTTGCCCCCTTATGCACTTTGGGCACTGGGGCTGCGCCTAATGATGTAGCAGCAGCATCCTAATGGCACATACAGGCGCACGGAGAGAAGCAGCCCTCCTATACTGTGCCAGAGAGATTTTCCAACTCTTCCTGAAATCCGGTAGGGGTCTCCTTTTCCTCAGCGCCTCCCGGATGTTCCGGCAGAGCTGGCAAGTATGAAATTAAACAAGAAGTCAGAATTGTATTTGTGTGCTTGGGGCGTCCCAGCAGGACAAGCTCTTAAGTCTGGGCTTACAGACTGTGGCTCCTGCACGTGGGGGCGGAAACTCGTCCATCGGCAGCCATGATGAAAAATCATGATAGGAAGGTGGGTTTGGGGCTCACTGGGTAGCCAAGGCGTGTACCCAAGATGTCATCGCTTCCTGCACTGCGCAGGTCCTGAAAGTGTTCAAGTACAGCTGCAGATACAGGAGATACTGCCGGCTGTATTTGCGCCTGCGCTGTAGAAAATGCAGCCGCCATCTAGGAAGGTTATGGACGGTCCAGGCGCTGTATTTGCACCAGCGCTTAATACATCTGTGCTGTAGAGGACACGGCTGCCATCTTGGGAACCTTTGGCCCCCGAAGATTGTTTCGAAATGGGGGCTTTACAGTGCGGGCTAACACAGTCCTGAAGCATTTTACAGGGTTTTTTATGGCATTTCACGTCAGTGTATGTTTTTTTTTTTTTAAATTAATTGGGAAAGTGAACAACCCTTTAAAACGGCTGTAAGAAAAGAAAAGCTGCACTGTGAGTGGTTGTCTTTAGGTATCAGGGTATGCTGGGAGTTGTAGTTTTGCAATAGCTGGAGAACCACAGGTTAAAGAACTCAACAAACAGGAAAGTGAGAAGTTCTGTTCATCAATAACAAGAGGATAATGGCAACATTCACCAGTGTCTATAGCGCCCCTCTGTGGCAAATTACAGCATGTACATAAACTGTAATCCATAAGTCTTTGGACAGCTTGCATTAAAGGGGTATCCGAGCCAATGGTTAGGTGACAAATGCTTCATGGTGGAATACCCCTTTAAAAGGTCATTGTCAGCAGGGCAATAAAGCATTTTTTTATTTTATTTTTTTCGGGACCAACACAGATTTCTTTGGCTGCCAAGTGCACATACAACAGGTTAGCTAGTTTGTTAGGTACGCATCTGCTGACAGGTGCCCTTTAATTTCTTTTGCAGCCATTGGTAACATCTCAGGCAGTGAAGGGGTTTATACTTGCATCCCTTGCGGTCTAAGTAAGTGAGGGGGTTAATAGTAACATTCTGGTGGTCTAGAGCAGTGTTTCCCAACCAGTGTGCCTCCAGCTGTTGCAAAACTACAACTCCCAGCATGCCAGCACAACCAAAGGCTGTCCGGGCATGCTGGGAGTTGTAGTTTTGCAACAGCTGGAGGCACACTGGTTGGGAAACACTGGTCTAGAGCGTTCTCAGTGGGGAGAGAAAGATAAGCAGCAGCTAGACCCCTCTAGTGGTGGCTTCTCTCCTTTGAGAACAAAGGGATCAAGTGTTGAAATACAATATGCCTGATCCTTCCCATACACATACCACAGTCGTACGGTCCCACCAAAATCGGCAGGGTCTGCTGACTTTACCCCTATTAATACGGGCACATTGGTGGTCTAGGGCAGTGAAGGCTTTACCTGTACTGAAGGCTGCAGGACTCCTTCCAGATTGCTCAGACATTGACTGATATCTGATGATGTTGTATGCCTATCACAGAGCAGCTCAAACACTCAGAGTCTCTGTGGGATGATGCAGCGCCTGTGTAATCTTAAAAAAAACTGAGACCAGTGTGAATAGGGGCAGATGATGGGAGTAGCGGAATATTTGTTTTAAACTCCCTGTAGGAAAGGGGGCTCGCTCCCCCTCTGCAGAGGATATATGTCGGCCCACTTCAAGGATCAAGCATATGTGCAAAATCCACCCAATCCTTCAGAGGAAGTTCTAAATCTTAGAACAGGGTTAGGCCACCTCCGGCACTTCAGCTGTTGTGAAACTATAACTCCCAACATGCATACTTGATCTGCTCTTCTCAGAGCTCTCATAGAAATAAATGGAGCATGCTGGGAATTGTAGTTTCACAACAGCTGGAGTGCCGAGGGTTACTGACCCCTGTCAGATGGTTTCGTCTGAACAGGGTGGTTTGAAGGCATGCTAATGAATTTCAGAAAATCCAATTCAAAAGAATGGGACAGTTGCCAAAATTTCTGCAACAAACCTGCTACATGTGAATGTTCCTTTACATGGATGCTCAAATCTGGACAGCTGCATCCTGTAAACCACTTAAAAAAAAAAGGTCTGAGAGCAAGCACTGTCTTGACCAGAACCAGGCTTTACAAGAACCCCTATGAGGACCACTTTATGTATAATATGTAATGCACAGAGCTCAAAGGATCCTTAACCCTTTGCAGGTGTCTTACGGGCACAGTAAACCATTACAGTAAGTGCAGGTATTTTTTTTTTTATATCATGGACATTAGAAAGTCACAACTGTCCAGTAGGCTGAGGAGAATTTTTGGAAAATAAAAAAATTAACTGAAGTATATTTCTGAAGCAAGGTATCCTTCACACAGCAGAAAGAAAGCAGCAGAATGGGATTTTTTACTTTTTGGTGTACAGGTATTTCTCCATGTAAAGAATATTTAAAGAGGTTGTTCTTGGGCCGGGGTCAGCAACCACCAGCACTCCAGTTGGTCTACTACAACCCCTAGCATACTCCGTTCACGTCTATGGGAGTTCTAAGAACAGCTGAACAAAAGTGCATGGGGGAGTTGTTTCACAATAGCTGGAGTGCGGAGAGGTCCTATATATCTGGGTACCATCAGTGATAACAACCCTGGTGGTCTAGGTCGGTGAAGGTTTTACTGTATCTACCTGCACTGAAGGCTGCAGGTTCCTCCATCTCTGGCTGTAGACTTCTCAGATCTAGATATACCATACCATCAGATATTAGTCAATCACATCGCAGCTCAGGTAATTAGAGTCTCTGTGGGATGGTGGCCTGCTTTTCTAATCTGGCACCACCTCTTTAAAGGGGTATTCTGATTTTAATGATTACATTTTTTTGTTTAGAGAATAGGCAGTCATACAGTTTTCCAATGTATATGCATTCAAAATTTTGCTTACAGACCTTTATTACATCCCCACAATAGGCTCTTTATTAAAGAAAAAAAATGGTGTGGCCCGTTTTAGATGTGTAAAATGCACCCATAGGACTAAAGACGGTGACAGTCATGTGACCCTTAAGTCTGTCATGTGACCCCTGGCATTCAGTCAACTGTGCAGATATCTAACAGGTAATAGTAGTTTATTGAGATGCAGCACATATAAATACAGTATTACTGGCAGCAGCATCATCATCATGTCTGTCAGAGTCAGTGTAGAAACACATCTAACACTGTTCTCCCTGTATGTGTCATGTTTGTAATTTTTTACAGTTAACTTTATTAACATTACAACATCACCTAGAGACAGGAAGCCATTGTACAAATCACCTAGAAACAGGCAGCCATGTAAACACAATACAGTAAAAATTGTTGTAATTGCCACAATGGTTTCCATTGGTCCTATGTAGTGATCCAATGGAAGTCTCGAACCACATATACAGTATGCCATGTAACACTGTTGCTTACTGAATGTCAGTGGGGTGTCACATGACTGATGCCGTGTTTCAGTTAGACTATGGATGCATTACACAGGACTGATTCATGAACTATAACATTCTGCTGTGCAGAAAGGAGTCAACAACCTGATCTAAGAAAGATATGTAAGCAAAATGTATACACCTATAAATAAATTAAAAAGATAAAAACCAGAATACCCCTTTAAGCGTACAACGGGATGTAAAAAAACCATGAAGAGTAGGCACATATTACCCTATACCTGATATAAATTAAGATGTGGTCTACGTCTGGCCTCATCTGCTCATAATCTTACATTTCAAGGGGTCTCCATTACAAATACGATTTAGGCCTCCTATCTGAACAATGCTGACATGAACTACATTCACAGTACCTGGAGTATTCTAGCCTCATACTCGTGGCTAGAGGCGTCACATTGTAAAGTATGAGACGTATGTGGACGTCGGTCAATGGACACTTGCAAGGATATGCAGCAACAGTGGCTGATTCTCTATCTAGGGACCCAACATGGCCATTGAACACGTGAGAGTCTGGAGTCTGGTCTCCTCTGTAAATGATCAAACAGAACCAGACTGGTAGCAGTAGGAGCGGTACTTCTAGTCAGTCCTTCGGGTAGGATTTATCCTCAGTGGAGACAAAGACACAAATGCCTTAAATAAAAGTTGGGAACAAGAAGACCGGCCTTGATTGGTGTGTCCCTGCCGTCCGCGGCCACTGTTGCAAGCACACAATCATTACCACCAGTCGTAGATAACCAACAGTAGGCCTACCATCTACATGATTTCAGCACTGCAGCATAAAGCCATATAATGGCCAAGAGGCTGGGCCCCGAATAAGCTCAGTTTTTGGCAATAGGAAACACCACACTGCCACGCTGTGGCCAATGTGCAAAGTACAATGTTAGACCAAAAAGGCAGCCTCTATGACCTAGTATAAATTGGCGGCACATCCCCTTATCTGAGCTATAGGTCTTCTCGGAAGCCATCTTCAAGTGTGGGTATCTGGACGGATAATCTTTCTCCAGGATGGTTTCTTTTCTCTCACTCGGCGTCAGCTCAGACCTACAGTTCGCTAGTATCGTCCATTGTGGCACGTTTCAGAACACGTAAATCTTGTCTCTCTGTACATCATCCAGATCATCGTCCAGACACAGCAGAACCTGGGAAGGAGAAACATCCAAAATGGGCACCTCAGATCCATAGATTACAGATAGACCTCCGCACCCCCCCCCCCCCCAGTAAAATTTCGGGATAAGAGAACTTACAAGAAATGAACCAAACATTGCAATGGAGGAGAGGAAATGCCAAATATCATGGTCATCGAAGAATCCAAGTAAGATACAATCTCGGTTGTGCTCCCGAGATTCAGCTGGAGTTTTCTAAATAAATATATTTAAAAAAAAAAGAAATTAGGCGAAAGTCACACAGTCATGAGATGTTAAAATAGCAACATGAGAGAATATTTTAAATTCCTTAGATTATGTGTAGGAGAAGTGGCCATTTACATTGGAATTGACGTGCATCATACTATATATGGCCCAGAAGATGTGAAAAAGGAGCCGTCTACCTCTAGATGTCTACTACTACCACCCTTACAGAAGAGGTTTTTACAATGTCTGATCAGGGGCCCCACCGTTCATGAGGACTGTCCCTCTGGTGTAGAAAAATACTACATCTGCTGGATATTACAGGATTAGGAACACAGTACAGAAAGGCTCAAGACACCGTTTGATGGGGCAGCATTCAGGAGGTCTGGAGATCTCCATATGCAGGGACTCTAGCCATCTAGGACTGTAACGGATGAATTAAACCGGTCACACACATCTGATCAATGTTGGCCGATCCCGGTAGGTTCAGCTGACCATCTATTATGTATGGGGCCACCACACTTTTTCCCGGTGGCTAATGTTGCTGGAGATAAGGTTCCAGCTGTTGGATTTCAACTCCCTGGTCCTTCTCTTCTCAGGAGTCAATATGCTTCCCATTCAGTACATATGCATGCTCCGACTAGTCGAGCATGCATATGTAGGAGAGGAATAGCTGCTAGCTGAACACGCATTCACAGCAAGAATGTGTATGCCCAGACTTACACTACAAAGGATCGCTTTAGCGCGTTGAAACGTAAAATCCTCTCTTGCACAGCTTGTTCTCAGACAAAGAGGTTGTTGTCCGGCTTTGTGCAGATTTTAGAATCTGAAGCCCAAGTACCAAAACATCCTCACCTGCTCCCCCTGGGCGCTATTCTTCCAGTCCCCATCCTGTAAACTCTCAGACAGACGGTTTCATGTGCGCCTGAGCAGCCAGTGGCGTGTCCCGAGCAGCATCACCACTGAGGCCAATTACTTGCTGTGGCGGCGCATGTGACCTTGTCCGTCAGGAAGTTTATAGCACAGGGACTGGAAGACTGCAGAAGGGGGCCAGGAACCCAGAAAGTGCTGATAAATTCCCCAAATGTACGAACGAGCCGATCATCTACATGCCAGACTGAACAGGCAGTTTAGAGAGAGAGTTTAACTCGATATCCACCCACCATGTCCATTGTGTGGTGCTGTAGATGTATGGCACAGGTTTAAAGGGGTTTTCTGGGTGTTTAATACTGATGACCTATCCTCAGGGTGGATCAATATCAGATCAGCAGGGATCCAACACTTGGCACCCCTGCTGATCAGTTGCCTGCAGAGGCTGTGGTGCATGGTAAATGCTGCAGCCTCCCCACAGCTTACCAAGCACAGTGCCGTCCACTGCACAGCGGCTGTACTTGGAATTGAAGCTCGGGTCCATTCACTTGAATGGGACGTGGGACTGAGCTGCAGCTAGACCACGTGACATCAAGGGCCTGGGAGGAGGCAGCAGTGCATATCTTTAAGCAGTTGATTGGTGGGGGGGGCCTGGTTTCGGACCCCCAAAGAACAGATATTGATGACCAATCCTGAGGAAAGACCATCTTTATAAAACACCAGGAAAACCCCTTTAACCTTATAATATGGACAAAAAAGTGATATTTATGTATGTATTTAATTTTTTAAAACACTCGTCCCAAAAACGAGATTTTTGTGAACTCGCCTGTAAAATCTCTTTCTCGCTTTATTCATTGGGGGACACAGGACCATGGGTATAGCTTGCTGCTGCCACTAGGAGGCGACACTAGGCTAAAAACTGTTAGCTCCCCCCCTGCAGGCTATACCCCCTCCAGCCTGGAGAGAGCATATCAGTTTTTAGCTTAGTGTCGTAGGAGGCAGACCTCCCTGCTTCGCAGGGTGGCGTTTATTTGTTTTATTTTTTAGGATTGGGGCACAGATTCGCATGGTGTTTCTGTCTACCTGGGAGGCTGGCCGGTGTTCCTGATCCCACCGCCCTGCCTTCCCCAAGAAGACAAAGCGGACCAGGGCAGCCACGCTCCCCTGCTTCCCGCCAGCAAAGGGCCAGCCCTTCTCTGCCCGGACACCTGCTACCTGGTGCCAGCGGTCGTGGGGTGGCCCTGCTGGTATAGATTTAAAGGACGAAGACCACAGATGAAGTCAGGTGAGTATTCCCCTCTCCCTGTCTCCCTTCCCGACCTGTGGGGGTAGCGTCTGGGTCAGCAACCTGGTCTAAGGGAGGCCGGTATTCTCCTGGTGTCCATCGGCCCTCAAGGGGTTAATTCCACCTCCGGCGGCATCGACACATTCTGCGATGGGGGAGAGTCTCCTCCATCAACTCCCCTTCGACACTCAAGCTGGGAGCGCTGCATCGGCCCCCCTTCAGTGTGGGTGCCCATCGCAGCATGTGTCTGGCGCATTCCTTATGGTCGCAATTTGTGGCGGCCGCATGCGCCGACCGACGAGAGCTCCGGTGCTGTGGGGGTGTGGGTTTCTCAATCGGCCGTTTTCCGCTTTCTTCCCTGAGTTGGAGGGGGCGGGGCCTATTTTTACGCTGCGGCGCAACTTCCTCCTCCTTTCCCACAGCGTTACAGGGGGGACACAAAACCGGGGACCGCCATATTATCTGGTAGTAGATCTCTAAACCACTCCAGCATAGACACAGTGCCACAATGTCTGACCCAGCCACTACGCCCCCTCAGGCACCCTGCAGGACCACTTACAATGCCTGCGCTTCCTGCTCAGTGAAATTCCCTCGTGGCCAGTCACTATCACTATGCTCTGCATGTCATGCGCCTGCACATAGCTATCCCCCTATTCTTCAGCCCAAAATAAAAAAAATATTCTGATAGCCCAACGAAAAAAACTATTAGGGCCGATAAAACAACTTGTGCGCTAACGCACAATAAAATGTCTGCTCATTAAGGGGTTAAATGGGGTTTTGTGTAGGCAGCTTCACAAGACCCTCTTTCCAGCCTTACCTGCCAGGTACTAAGTCCTTGGAAGAAGAAGAACAGCGCGAACCCCCAGACCACAGATGTGCAGGCGATAAAAATCAATGGGAGGGGAAGGATCCGTTCTCCACTGCGAAGCTAATTGGACAGATGGGAAACAGACATTGTAATTCTGGTTGGCAAAAGGGGAACCAGTTCAGAAAACGTTTCATTTCTCACCTTCATGATGATGTAGAAAGCAAAGTAAAGCAGCAAGTTGCAGATTCCAATGGCGAGAAGGTAAGAGGCAAAATCATTTGGTCGCACAATGAGGCCATATGCTGCCCTGGAGAAACAGTGAAGACATGTATCATTGGCTTATCACTGAGGGACAATCATGCAATCTGTTTAACCCCCTAATATTCACACCAATGTCACTGGATCCAACATATTGTCGCCGTTGTTGAATAGTCTGGAGACTATGTTTTTCAGGAAATTGGAGGGAGTCCCTCCCAGGTCATGGTCCTTGAAGGGGCCCTCCAGTTTCATGAAGATTTTTTTAATCTGCCCCATTTACTTGTTTTACAGGTCAGCACTTTCAGTCCTCAGCATCAATGCATCCTGGCAGGATACTTACATGCAGAACTTCCTATTTTCCTCAGCTTCTAACCAGCATGCTTTGCTCTCTAATGTTTCACAGGGTTTGCTCCATCTAGTAGATGTAGGGGATGTGACTACTGCAGAGGGAACATTACAGAGCAAAGCATGCTGGGTCTCATCAGAAAACCCAGCAGGAAGCTGAGGAAAACAGGAAGTTCTGCTTGTAAACATCCTGCCAGGATGCAGTGATGCTGAGAACAGGAGAACTAATGGGTTGGCATAACAAACAGATATATTAGGTGAAAAAAAAAAAGTGGTGTTTGGGGTAGCCTGGAAAACTAAAAAAAAAAACGTATTATGAAACCGGAGAACCCATTTAACTAAAGTTATTTTGCACATATATTTGAATTTTAACAAATGTTAATTCAGACTTTGTTATTTAGGGCTCATTCACATGACCGTGGTTTGGTTCCGCATTTTTTGCGGCTCGGGTGCGGACCCATTCACTTCAATGGGGCCGCAAAAGATGCGGACAGCACTCCGTGTGCTGTCCGCATCCGTTGTGCCGTACTTTGGCCCTGCAAAAATTACGAGTCATGCCCTATTCTTGTGGACAAGAATAGGCATTTCTATAAAGACCGTCCGTTCCGCAAATTGCGGAAGGCACACGGGTGGCATCGGTGTTTGGCGGATCTGCAATTTGCGTCGTGTGAATGAGCCCTTAATGTGATGCCTCATGGACATCAAGTCATTTATAAGAGATTTACTAAGCTGAAGGCGCCAAAATTCTGTGCTAAAAAAAGGCCATACATGTTTTGCACCAGTTTCTCTGCCTCACTAGACAAAGGCTGTGGCTTACAGGAGAAGGGCTTGACACAACGAGAGGGGACAAGGCTTAAAATGAGACCGTGTGTGATCTACTATGACAAATCTGGTGCATCTTTAGACAGCTTGGTAAACCTGCTCTATGTACCCATGATAAACTGGGCAGCGGCGAGTACTGGCACTAAGGTAAGGATACCACAATTTGCTTTCGACTTCTAGCCCTATTACTTCATTTTTTAATGCAGTTTTATACTAGCCAAGAAGGGACAATGGAAAAGAATAAAAGTCTATTATAATCCACCTCCATTTAGGTTCCACTGCATCAAGATGCAAGGTGTATCCTGCGTCTAAGTTATCAATTATTTACATTTTTATTTTACTCAGAAATGATACTTTCCAGTAGAATACAAATACTCACAAAGACCAGTTTATGATGTTCGCCATTACAAGTAGCACCATGCGGTCCTAGAAGAATTGTATGAATGTTAGAGTAATGTAAATGCAATTGGGAAAATTCAGGGAGAAGAGAGGGGCAGAATGGGGAGAGTGTAAAAATGACAGAAGGGCAGAGCAAGAGAAAGACAAGGATGGAAGAGGGTAAGAGAGAGAAGGATAACGGTAGAGGAAAGAGCAGAAAAAGAGAGAGAGAGAGGGCGTAGAGGGAGAATGAGAGAAAGAGAGGGGCGGACGCCAGGTAGTTGGGGTGAGAACGAGGACCTAAGATAGAGCTGGCAAAAGACAAAGAAACAAGGATATCAGGGAGAGGGGGCAAGAGCAAAAAAGAAGGATGAATGGTACAGTAGAGGGGGCAAGAGAGCGAGAAGATGTAATGCAGAGGAGAAGAGAGAGAAGGACATAAGGTAGAGGAAGAGATAGAGAAAGAGAGAGGAGAACGCCAGGTAGAGGGGGCGAGAAAGAGAAGGACCTAAGGTAGCGTTGGAGAATAAGATAGGAAGGTAGAGAGTAAAGAAAAAAAAGAAATGGTATGGTATGGTAGGTGGTGAGATAGAAACATGTGAGAGAGGGAGAGCGTGAGAGTGAGAGAGAGAGAACTTGAATTGGTCCACAATCCACAAGATACGGTGCAGAGCGGAGCCATGGATTGGAAACCCACAAAAGTGTTTTGTGGGCTTTTTGGTCCGTGCCTCTGCACCACAAAAAAGAAGAAGACATGTGCTATCTTTTTCCATATATTACGGATTGTGGACCCATTCAAGTGAATGGGTCCACGCCACAATATGGGATTCACATGGCCAGTGCCCATGCATTTTGGACCGCAATTTGCAGTCCGCAGCACGGACACATACGTCTTACGTTCATGTGAATGTACCCTAAGGTAAAGGAGGCGAGAAAGAAGGATGTAATGTACAGGGAGGGACAGAGAAGAAAGGGAAGAGAGAGAGGGGAGACAGACGAGTATGTAAAGTAGAGGGCGATAGAAGGGGATTAGAGGGGGAGAGATGGAGATCAAAAAAGATAGGGAGGGAGTCAAAGAAACAGAAAAAGGAGGGTTAGAGGAACGAGGCAAGTATGCCAGTGTAAGATACCAAAGTAACTTGGTGACAACAAGTGATAGGGAAATGGTGAAGAAAACCAAATAAAAGAATGGTGAAATCAAATTGCCAATGCACGTCTCCCATTCTGGAGGCTTTAGACAATGATATATAACATCTTAATTGACTTTCTAAAAGATACATATTTCTCAATATAAATCTTCCAAATGTTTTAAGCTCTTAGTTTCCGGGAATGCCAGTTTCTCTTCTGCCCTGGCATTTTGGCCGTTAGAAGGCAGTGTTGTAGAAAGGAGTAGAAGAGAACAGGCGCCTGCGCAGGACATGCACTTGTAAGATTCCCTGGCCACTTACCATCAAATCCCAGACTATAAAATACATTTATACACATGAAGAGAGAAAAGAAATGATATGATGAGACACCTATATGTAGAGCCTAAAGCATATACAAATGGTGCTGGACGTAGGAAACGACTCACCACATACATCGGCGGGCTACACTGCCTCACACAGTCAGTGTACAGAACCTGCAGGATGCGGCGCAGGATCCCAGAGTCTGGAGAAAGAACAGAAGGAGTCAAAAAATGACTTGACGTGAGATTGGTAAAATGATTTCCGGCCGTCTGTAACCAGTGTGACATTTACCTAACCTCCAGCGACCCACATAATAAAGCTGGGTGCTCAGCAGCAGCGTAAACACTATATGAATCACAGAAAACACAATCCAAAAAATGGTATTTCCTTTCCCAAACACCTGAAGAAGAAAAAAAATAATAATAAATGATTGGTTATTAAAGAGAGACTCATCAGATTTTATGACATATTAATCTATGTGTACATATTTAGTTTCTTTTATATTAAACAAAGGTGTTTTGTTTTTTTTCCAGACATTTTTTAAGTCAATCCATGCATGCCAGCTTGTGTTGAGAGTGCTCCTCTCTGTCTGAACTTTTGGCACAATAGAGTCTCACTTAGCAGTTGTCAGACCATCAGTCAGGCCAGGGAGAAGTGAGGGGTGGTAACTCAATCCCACACCTCCCCTGTGCTATCCCTGCAGTGTGGCTAGTCAGGGCTCCTCAAATTATATAAATCAATGCACAGCATATTTACCTAGAGCAGGGATCAGCAACCTTCGGCACTCCAGCTGTGATGAAACTACGACTCCCAGCATGCACACTTGCTTGGCTGTTCTCAGAACTTCCATAGAAGTGAATGGAGCATGCTGGGAATTGTAGTTTCACAACAGCTGGAGTACCGGAGGTTGCTGACCCCTGATCTAGAGAGATCAATTGAACAGTCATTCCAGCCCTCCACCTACTATTGTAAGGAGGATTACCTTGCAGATAAACCCTTCCCTGTGTGGTCATAACCTGAGATTACTTTATCATTCAGAAATGTTCTCCCTTGGAGATTACTACTTCAGATGATCAATAGCATGTATTTCATTTTCCATGACATAGGGCTAAAGACCAAAAAAACATAGACAAGAATATGAAGGGAAAAAAAAAAAAATCTTTCCTATTAAAGGGGTTTTTCCATCCAAACATTTGTGTCATATCGCTTGGATATGCACAAACGTCAAATGCCAGAAGTGAGATCCCCTTCTAGTGCCAGAACGGGGTCTCTAAAGTAGTGTGGGGGACACTGTGCATTGAGACTCTGCTTGGATAGTAAAGTTCCTCGGATACATGAAAGTGTAGCTATACCCTTAGGGTGTGCGTACAATAGAAGACTGAGAATGACCAGTAAAAGCCTATTTTATAACTGGAAAAAAAACGGTATTCTGTGGAGGTCTAAGGCTAGTTTCACACTTGCGGTACAGCTCCTCTGGCAGGCTGTGCCAGCACAGAATGCTTAAATCAGCTGGAGAAAAACTCTACGCCCAGCGGTTTCTGTCCTTTAGGGTCCATTCACACTCAATACACCGGGCCAGCACCCCTATAGAATAGCGGACAAGAATAGGACATGTTCTATTTTTTTCCGGGAGCCTCAGATCGGAAGATTGGGGACGCGCACCCTAAATGCGGATGCGGAGAGCACATAGGGTGCTGTCTGCATCTCTTCCGGCCCCATTGAAAATGAATGGGTCCGGAGCTGTTCCGCAACGTTGCGGAACAGATCCGGACCCATTCTATGGACATGAATGGACCCTTATAGTTACTCGACAACTCCGATAGACTGTTCTCTACCGGAATGCGGTGCCGCAAATGTGAAACTAGCCTAACGGGGAGGAACGTCTGTTGCAGATTTTGTAGCATTCCCACAGTGAATTCTGCATGTTACATGTAGATTCGCAACAGATCTCCTATGGCTCTAAAAGGGTCAAATCTGCAGTACAAACTGACACGCTGCAGATCTAGAATTAAAATTTACACCGCAGACTTTTTCTCACTGTGTATGAATGAGATTTCTTAAAATCTCGTCCTCTTTTCTGGTACTGTAGATTATTTATGCATTTGCCATCCGCAAATCCGTGGCTGCAAATCCCCAGTGTATTCGTCCTGTACGGTAAAGGGAACCATGATGAATGTGGGTCAACCATCTACGATGAGGTCTTCACTTTCCCTTGATGGCAGGTGTCATAAATGAAAGAAAGGTCGGGCATGTTGGCTATCAACACGCTCAATCTTTTTGTTCTGTAGGGAGAGAAACCTTTACCATAGGTGTCTGGCAGCAGCTTATTCCCCTCTCCCTACTGAGAACACATGAACACTCGACCAAGCCCAGTGTGCATGTGCACATGGGGACCAGAAGGAATAGCTGTTCGGCGAACGAGCGTGCGACTGAGAGCCATCTTAGGTGTATGGCCAGATTTACAAGGAAAAAGGACTCAAAGACTGCACCCAGGGACAACGCTTCTCTAAAACTCTTCCTGGGGCTCTTCCCCTTTTGCACTAAGGTACAGATGAGGGAATTCCGGCAAGATGGGTGTTAAGGCAATGGATACATATATGTGATACACTTCTGCGGACAATGAATTCCATATAAAACTACATAAATCACTTACTACACCAATGACAGAGAAGAAAATGACAATGGCTAGACAAGCATAGGCACTGTAAGCACTGGCATTAATATCCGGGTGTCTCTTCTGATATAACTTCAACATGCACAGTCCGGCAATCATATACATGAAGGACGTATCTATAAAAAAGTCAAGAAAGGTGAGAGCATAAAAACAAGCATGAAATAGATTTCTGGAAGAGAAAATATAGGAAAAAGAAGCGATTACCCTAAATACTAACCAAATTGGAAGTTGGTGTAATTTGGACACACGTGGTAACATGCACTGAGCAGACCTTCCATCATCAGAGCCGTGCCCATAGCATAGAAGAGACCAAAGTGTTTGGGGATGCCACATTCCTGAGCACATACAGAATAAGAAATATGAATATAAATGTATATAATAGACGACAGGCCGTTTCAAATTATATCCAGGATATATAGCATGGAAGACGTAAAGAGTAACCATCAAACCTCCGATTGGGAAGGGTCTGGGTGACCCCAATGGTCGCTAAAATCAGGGGGCAGAATCACTCAGCTTTGTGCTGTGACCCTTTCTTCCTGTTGGTTCTCCTCAGAGACTTCTATGAACAGAGATGAAGGGGCACAGCACCCCGTTTTAGTGAGCGACGAGGTTCTTAGCACTCAGACTCCAAAGATGAAAACTTACGACATGATTGTTAAAGGGGTTGTCTGGGATTAACATAATTTATCAATAAGAGATCCACGGCGGTCCAACTCTCGGCACCCCCGCAGATCGGCTGTTTGATGAGGCCGTGGTGCTCCGGTGAGTGCTCCTGCCTCTTTCTAGGCCAGTGACGTAACGTTCATCGGACACAGAGCCTGTGTACTGCTCAGTAAGATCAGCTGAGCTATATTGAATGTTTATAAAGTCAGAGAGCAGAGATAAGGAGCCCACCAGCTCCCCAGCTGACGGAAAAGAGCAAAAATCCAGAGGCTGCTTCTACAGCAGGAATGCTCAACATACGGTCCTCCAGCTGTTGCAAAACTACAACTCCCAGCATGCTCTAATAGTTGTAGGCTGTCCAAGCATGCTGGGAGTTGTAGTTTTGCAACAGCTGGAGGGCCGCAGGTTGAGCATCCCTGTTGTAGAGCATCTCAGCTCTGTACTGACATTTTTAATAAAGACCAATTGAAAAAAAAAAAAAAAGATTTTTAGCTCAAAATGAGTACAATGCAATAATAATTTTAGAAAAAATTGCCCCCAAAGGTGTACATAGCCTTTAATTTTTAAGGTTTCTAAGAAAGCTCAGTGACAACCAATAGGGGACCATTACAGCCCACACATGGGTTGTCACTAGGTTTAAATGTAAGTAGTTGTTGTTCAGTTATAAATGTATAAATCCATGTAGATATAGCGCAGCTCCTCCTTACCTCCATCTGCCCCTTAGTGTAGATGCGGCTGTGGTTGTGATGGAGCTCTCTCTGTAGCACAATGATGAGGAAAAGCAACCCCAACATGATGTAGCCTAGGTTGCTGAGAATGTTGTTAAAAGCACTGGAAAAAAAACATCAATAATTAAAGCAGAAATAGGCATACCACACAATAATGTAGTGGGTTACTGCAACAGGAAGCTTTATTTCCCGGCTAATACATCAGGCCCAGTTACAGGGGAAATTAGCTATTACATAGTAATATTATAATAACCCAAATACTCTTATGATCTCATGGGGGCAAAAGGTATAAAAATAAATAACTACAAAATTAATGCATAACTCTAAAAAAAAAAAATAATTGGCCCTGCCCCTGAGGAACCAAAATTGCACATCCCTGATAGGAATAAAAAGGGGGACAAAACTTAGACTTTGGGTCTTTATTAATCATGAAAAATAAGACACAAAAATGATTGCAATAACAAACCAAACATAGTAACATAGTAACATAGTATATAAGACCGAAAAAAGACATTTGTCCATCCAGTTCGGCCTGTTTCCTACAAGTTGATCCAGAGGAAGGCAAAAAACCCCTGTGAGGCAGAAGCCAATTTTCCTCACTTACGTCCTCACAAAGACGTATTAAAGTTTGCACTAGCATGTAGAGTTGTTTCGGTACCAAAATTTTGATTCGGTATCGATACCATAAAAAAGTATTGCGATACTCGATACTATTCGATACCACGCGAAAAAAATAAAAACGCCAAAAAAATCCGCGTGCATTCAACATTTTATGAAA
>CM065590.1:554887018-554906748 GCA_033119425.1 Bufotes viridis | reverse complement strand
TCTCGAACCCGAACATCCAGGTGTTCGCTCATCTCTACCCAGGACCAACCGTATCAGGATGAGACCTGTGAAAGGCTTTCACCAAACAACTGGCATTCACATCAGATGACGGTACCCACATCCTCTCCTCAGGTGCATAACCCTTTCAGTGAACAAGATACTGAAGAGATCTACGGAGAACTCGAGAGTCAATTATCTTGGCAATCTGGAATTCCAAACTGATGTCCACTATGACATGAGGGGGTGACAAGGGGGACGACTCCAAAGGTTCAACATATCTCTTAAACAAAGATTTGTGAAACACATTATGAATTTTCAGAACCTGAGGAAATTCAAGACAAAAAGCAAATAACTGAAAATAATATAATACTGAAAAGAGGGGGAGTAGGGAGGAGGGGATTAATATAGTTAATGCTTGACTACAAACGTAGCCTGCGTGTGTCGGCCATATCCAATACCCGGCCTTGATGTGTTCTCTTCAAACAGCTGATCGGCGGGGGTACTGGTAGTCGGACCATGCCAATCTGATATTGATGATCTATCCTAAGGATAGGTCAGCAATATAAAAAAGCAGACAACCCCTTTAAGCCCCAGATTAATTTAAAAAAATGGGGTTACATTCAGGTTTTAGTACTTTATCTGAGCAAAATTGCATCTCCAAGTGGTTAAAAAAAAGAAGAAAAATCTGAATTTGTACATGTTCAGTTACTAAATGGAACCTGTGACTGCAATCTTGGACTATCATCTACAGTAGTACTTAAGTAGTACAGCAGATACTCAAAGTCCAGATCACTATTTTTTATTTTCCTACTGGGCCCCGATTCCCCACTGCCTTAAAATAAATTTAAATAAAGCTGCACTTAAATAAATTGCCGGGATTTTTTTCTTTAAAGCCTGAGGTATGTGCTTTCTACACCCGTGCAACAAAATGGTGCAACACAAAGAATGCAGCGTGCCACAGAAAAAACGTGCGCTAGGTCACAGTCTATCGCAGGCCCTCTCCGTAAGAGAAGGTTCCCCCATAAACCAAAAGTCCCTCTGGGCAGAAAGCACCTGCAAGGGTCTGGAAGTAGTGGTTATCCCTCAGTCAGTGGCGTACCGCCCATAGAGGCAGACCACGCCACTGCTATGGAGCCCGCAGCACTGGGGGGCCCGGAGCGCAGAGAAGACCCCGCCCACATTATTTGGCCCCGCCCACCCATGACACGCGGCGGGCCCCAGCCCGGCACTTTTCTTTCTGCAGCCGGCTCTTCTTCCTGGCCTGAACTTCCTGAATGCTGGCATGCTGCCGTGCCTGGCCCTGGCTGCCTGAGACTGAGAGAGCAGACTCAGCAGAGACTGGTATGTCAGATTGTCAGATACTGACAGTCTGACACTCAGGTGAGGGTGGAATTTGGCCAGGCAGCAAGAGAGAGGAGGGGTAGGGAGGGGGACAGTGTGGGACATGCTTCAATCTGCCCCCCAAAATGCCCATGGGGGAGAAGTAGGAAGAAAGCACACTGTCCTGAGAATTTTGGGGGGCATTAGGGGTTGGGGGCTTATAGAGGACAGTGTGCTTTCCTCCTACACTTTCTCCTTCCTAACACCCCCATGGCATTTTGGAGGGCATTAGGGGTTGGATATTAAAGGGTTTCTGTCATCAGGTTTACATTATAGGCTGTCTGACATTAGCTATGTGCTAATGTCAGAGCAGCTTGATAATGTGTTTTTATAATTCGAGTTATATTTATGCTAAAACTTATTTTTATAATATAAATTAGCCTCTGGAGCAGGGCTGCCCTGCTCCTAGAGGCTCATAGTGCCAACCTGCTGCCACGCCTTCTTTCCTTGATTGACAGTGCCGGGCAGAGATCCACTGTCTCCTTGCGAAACCCGAAGCCTGCGACGCCGCTCTGTATCTCGGCGCAGGCGCGGTGAGTTGAGGACACTGGTGCCTGCTGTCCTCAGCTCACCGTGCCTGCGCCGAATACAGAACGGGCGGCGCAGGCGCGGATTTCGCAGGAGACAGTGCCGGAGGCAGCAGAGGATCGCTGCCCGGCACTGTCAGTCAAGGAAAGAAGAGTGGTGGCAGCAGGTTGGCGCACGGAGCCTCTAGGAGCAGGGCAACGCCCCCCCTGCTCCTAGAGGCTAATTTACATATTATAAAAATACGTTTTTTAGCATAAATATAACTCGGATTTACATAAAAAACACATTATCAAGCTGCTCTGACATTAGCACATAGCTAATGTCAGACAGCTTATAATGTGTAAACCTGATGACAGAAACCCTTTAACCCCTCTAACTCCTTGCTGCTAATGCTAAGTGTGCACAAAATGATATTCCACCAACCAGCATGGGGGTGTGGCAGGGGAGGCGCCATGGTGGGTAGTAGGTGGGGTTAAGGGGGCCCAATTCAGATTTTTGCTGTGGGGCCCAGTGATTTCTATGTACTCCCCTGCCCTCAGTTAAAGCTGGAAAAGCGCAAACCGATGCTCTGGCATCCACCTGGCTGCCAAAGTCAAGAAGCGAGAGGCCAAGGGGTTTGCAGGGGGGTGAGGAACCAAACGGACACCACCTCTCCCCCCAGATCTCTAAGGCCTCTTTCACATGGGCGCGAGTGCAAAGAGTTTTAATCCGTTTTGCACACGGGTGGGAAAAATCGACATGTTTGGTACCCATACCCGAACCATGACTTCACCACTGAAGTCCAGTTTCGGGTTGAGTATGCTGTAGATTTTATTATTTTCCCTTATAACATGGTCATAAGGGAAAATAATAGCATTCTTACTACAGAATGCTTAGTAAAATGTGGATGGAGGGGTGAAAAATAAAAAAATTACCTTACCATAACCACTTCATTGCGTAGTTGCGATCTCTTCTTCATTCATTAGCTGTCGGCTAAAGGACCTGTGATGAGGTCACTAAGCTCATCACATGGTCCATCACCATGGTGATGGACCATGTGATTGGACCATGTGATGTGACGTCACCACAGGTCCTTTAGACGGCAGCTAATGCTTGAAGAAGACAGAAGAGATCGACAACTACGCGATCAAGTGGATATGGTGAGTTATTTTTTTTATTTTTAACCCCTTAATCCACATTTTACTAAGCATTCTGTATGTTCATGGTTAGGAATACCCTTATTAAGTTAATAACAATTTACCTTCCTATATAGTTTACGTTTAAAAAATTTGGCTCTCAGAAAAAATTAAATCGCTGTTTTGTTGATATTCGGCTCAGTTGACTCATTAGTTTGCCCACCACTGACCTAGAGTTTCTGCTTTCTCTGAAACTTTCTCTGCTTCTCCTGCATTTTGATTGACAGGACCAGGCAGTGTAAACATGATCACTCCTGGTTCTGTCAATCAAAGTGCAGAGGGTGCTGCAGTTGCAGAGAAAGCAAAGCCTCTTGGTGTAACAGCTAGAGATGAGCGAATCAAAGCTGACAAAGTGGAATTCATTTAGAATTTCGGGAAAAATTTGATTTGCAACAAATGCGAATTTCCTCGCGCTTTGTGGTAAAGCCTTTAGTGGCGTATTTCAGTAGAAAAATAAAGATATATTCAGCGTTCAGCACTGCAGCTATATGTGCAAAAGTCCTGCAGCACAGAAACCGCACGAGGACTACATCTCGCTCTTCCAGCCGGACCTACTTCCTCCGCTAGGTCCCGTTCACTTCAGATCACTCCTCCTCAGGCGCCTTTGTTTTTTTGAAACTCACAGCCTATAACTCTCTGTTGAATAGCCTTTAGTGGCTGATATACGTGGAAAAAGAAAAATATACTCGGCATTCACTGTTCCAGTTATATGTGGTAAAGCCTTTAGTGGCGCATATCAGTAGAAAAAGATATTCAGAGTTCAGCGCTGCAGTTACAATATATGCGGTAAAATCTTCTGTGAATTATTGTGGTGGAAAAAAAAATTGTATTCAGCGTTCAGCGCTGCAGTTATATGCAGTAAAATCTCCACAATGTTTCTTGGATAAATCTGCAGAGTGGGGGCACCTGTGTGGCTTCTACACACTTTTAAAATAATCCTTCAGCGAAGCGAATAGTTGACGGATGACCGATATGCTCCATGACCTTCCCAGGAGTCTGTATTCAGCAATGCTGTTATATGTGGTAAAATCTTTTGTGACTTATTTTGGTGGAAAAAAAAATTGTATTCAGCGTTAAGTGCTGCACTTATATGCGGTAAAATCTTTTTTTAACTATTTCGTTAAAAAAAAATCTTGTATTCAGCATTAAGAGCTGCACTTATATGCGGCAAAATCTTTTTTGAATTATTTCGGTAGACAAAAATCTTGTATTCTGCATTAAACACTGCACTTATATGCGGTAAAATCTTTTGTGAATTATTTTGGTGGAAATACAAATTTTCACCTCCTCCATTAACTTCCTCATCTCTTCATTCTCATCGGACACACTAACTTTACACTCCCCACCAAGCTATATATATGTAAGTGGTGCCAGCACCACCTAGGGGCGAATAAAGGTAAATTACACTGCCAGCCTGTTAAAGGGAATTACAGCATGATACCACAATACATTTGATATGACATTTAGCAAGAGTTTAAAGTGCCCATATAAAGCACAATGTGGGACACTGCATCAAGATGTATCAGGCGTGGTCAGCCAGGATTTCCACACACCAATGCCTGATTTATCAGACTAGATCATCCATGGTGCCACACCAACAATTTGACAAAAGAGACCGGATTATTCTGGCTACCTGCCTCTGCTACTATTCTGATAGTGTTACCCACCTGATGCCACACATCTGATGCCAACTGCTCCTTCTGTCACCCACTATCTGCAGCGGGTACTGGTATTGCCACCCACCTCCACAGTATGTCACCTTGCCACTCTGTGGCCTCCTGATGCTGCCGCCACCTCCAGACTCTATCATTGTGCCACTCTGTGGCCTACTCATACTGCTGCCACCTCCAGACTCTGTCGTTGTGCCACTCTGTGGCCTACTCATGCTACACCCTTCTCTAGACTCTGTCAACATGTCGCTCTGTGGTCTCCTCATGCTGCTGCCACCCCCAGGCTCTGTCACTGTGCCGCTCTGTGGTATCCTCATGCTGCTACCACCTTCAGACTCTGTCATTGTGCCACTCTGTGGTCTTCTCATGCTGCTGGCACCTCCAGACTCTGTAATTGTGCTGCTCTGTGGTCTCCTCATGCTGCTGCCACCTACAGACTCGGTCATTGTGCAGCTCTGTGGTTTCCTTATGCTGCTGCCACCTCCAGACTCTCTCATTGTGCCACTCTGTGGTCTCCTCATGCTGCTGCCACCTCCAGCCTCCGTCATTGTGCCGCTCTGTGGCCTACTCATGCTGCTGCCACTTCCAGACTCTGTCATTGTGCCGCTCTGTGGCCTACTCATGCCGCTGCCACCTCCAGACTCTGTCATTGTGCGGCTCTGTGGTCTTCTCATGCTGCCGCCACCTTCAGACTTGGTCAGTGTTCCACTCGGTGGCCTCCTCATAATGCCTCCACCTACAGACTCTGTCATTTTTCCACTCGGTGGTCTTCTCCTAATGCTTCCACCTCCAGGCCCTGTCAGTGGGCCACTCTGTGGTCTCCTCATGCTGCTTTCACCTCACCACTATGTCATAGGTCCACTATGTCATAAGTCCCCTCTGAGGACTTCTCATGCTGTCCCGCCCTCCCCACTGCATGACTGGTGCACTATTTTGGCTTTCGGCTTGGCTGACATCATCATTTATTTGACACTTCTTCTGATCTGTCAGAAGGAAGGAAAAATGAGACGCACAATGGATCCTGTCTGTGTGGCCTGTATGGTCCAGAATTGGCTTATGATTTGGTAGCCAAAAGCAGGAGTGGGTAGAAAACACAGAAGACATGCAAATATTCCATTCACGTGTCATCTCTGTTTTAGATCCACTACGTTTTTTTTGCTTTTAGCAATATTAATGGATTATCGAGCAAATGCTGAGCGAGTGAAGGCGTATGCTCCACAGACAGCATCCATTTTTTCTGGATAATTGTTCTGGTGGATCAGAGAATGGGGAAAATTAATCAGTGACGTTGTTACGGTATAACCCGGTATAGTGAGAGTTAATACCGTTCGGGCGATTCCCCTGGAGAAGAGCACAGCAACCCACAACCGCTGGAATCCACCGAACTGGAACCATACGAAGTCCTCCTCTCCTGGAACAGGCAAGAGAACATTCTGACGTAGCAATTCCCCCCAAGTACGAGACAAGGCTCCGTATTGATGGTAAACAGGAATTCAACTTTATTGAGGGCTTCCTGCCCGGTATTTATGCAGGTCTCCCACCTGGTGGACACTCCCCTAGGGGACCAGAAGGAAGACTGCGACACGGGATACAGCAGCCAATCACACACAATGGGACAATACAGACACTCCCAGCATATCCCTTCCCTCTGCCTGTGATACAATCACCCTACACAGGTTAATGTAATCATCACAGGCAGGAGAATACACAATGTCTTCTGTCCTGGAGACAATTGAGGAGTCATTCAATTATCTCTCAGGACAAAGGGAAATCTCCAATACACACGTGGGGACAATAGGACAGACATCACTATTCAATACACAATGTCCCACCCTTTACAGTACACACAGACATTTAACATATCCCCAGATGGCTTGGATCTGAGCGCTCAATATATCCAAGGATAGAGGCAGACTCCATTGAGCACATGGTTTGCAAAAGGACATAAAATTACACAATGCTACAATTACTACATAAAACATATACATGCAACATATCCCCAGATAGCTTAGGTCTGAGCGCACATTATTGAATGGCGCTCAGACCACACACATCCAGTTCAATTGCCATGGAGCTAAAGTCTTTACCATAGTCTTTCATTATACGAATGGGCTCCATAGCAGAGCTATCTTGGGCATCACCGCTCAAACAGGACAAGCATACATGGGGCCATAGTCGCAGGGCAGGAGGCGAGCAATCTGTCCCCTCCAAAACCCAGTGGCGCGGTTGGTTTCGCCACACATCTCCCCTTTTCCAAACAGACTAACAGGGTATCTGACCTTCTGCCGGTCAGTGCCCTTGTTAGCCCAGCAGCCCACCCACAAAACAGAAACAGCAGTACAGCCCACCCACAATAAATGGTTACTACACCTGAGCAAGGGATAAACCTGTCCATGTCCATGTGCCTCAATACAGCTGTGTGGGGGACTGGTAGACTGCCTGAGTGGGTTGCTGAGTGGGCAGAGACCAGCGGTACTCTGCCCTGGTGCCAGCGCTACCACGGAAGTAGCCTGGTTGGAGCCTGGTTGTTGTAGGGGAGACCGACTGTCTCCCCTTTAGATAGACCACCATGCTGCTGTGGGGGAGACCGACTGTCTCCCCTTTGGCTAAATGGCCCTGTTGCTGGGGACAGGACCGACTGTCCCTACCCCTGTGCTGTGAGTGCAGAGACCACGGTCCCATCTGCACTGTTGTGGGGCTTACTGTCTCCCCTGGTGCGTTAAACTGTCGCCGGGGATGGAGACCGGGCTCCCAATTCCCTGTACATCACACGGCCGATGGGGAATGGAGACGATGCTCTTCTCTCCCTGCAAAACATACTGCCGCTGGGGAGCAGGACCGACTGTCCCTACTCCCTTAAAATCCGTCTGCCGCTGGGGATCTTGGCCGACTACCCAGCATCCCTGTAGGGCCGGTGGAGAGCTCTCGGTCCCATCTCCACTGTTGTGGGGCTTACTGTCTCCCCTGGTGCATTAAGCTGCCGCTGGGGAGAGGGGGTAACAACCTCCTCTTCCAGACATTCTTCCAGCTGCTGGAGAGGGACACCGACTGTCTCCGCTCCCAATACAGTGTCCTGATGCTGGGGAAAGGAGACTGGGCTCTCTATTCCCTGCTGGACACTCTGCCTCTGGGGAGGGAGGACAAGGCTCTCCTCTCCCAGTAAGTCACTCTGCTGCTGGGGGCCAGGACCGACTGTCTCTGCCTCCTGTAACTTAGCCTGCCGCTGGGGAGAGGGGGTAACAAGCTCCTCTCCCATACATACTTCCAGCCTCTGGGGAGGGAGACCGTCTGTCTCCGCTCCCCATACAGTGTCCTGCTGCTGGGGAAAGGAGACTGGGCTCTCTATTCCCTGCTGGACACTCTGCCGATGGGAAATGGAGCCTGGGCTCCCAATTCCCTGCACTTGACTCTGCCGCTGGGGAACAGGACTGACTGTCTCTGCCCCCTGTAACTTAGCCTGCCGCTGGGGAATGGAGACTGGGCTCCCAATTCCCTGCAGGACCGGTGGAGAGACCTCGGTCCCATCTCTACCGGCCACCTGGGGTTCTTCCCAGTAGACCTCCACAATATCCTCACAGCTGAAGGGCTCTGGACCTGGGTCTGACACTCTGCTCTCTCGCTGAGCCCTCTCACTGGAGTGGAACAGCTGCTGGTAGTCCTGTTCCAGCTCCATCTCCCGGGTCACCAGGTGGACCAGGTCTTGCTCAATTTTGTGAGTGTCGTCCCAGTCATACCTGCTCTCCCGCCACTCAAAGAGGTCCCTGAACCGGGCTTGTGTAGGGCTCCCAAACTCCAGCTCTGAAAAAGTCTCCCATAACAAGCCAGGATCATCAAACTCCTCTCCCTCTGGCATGTCATGCTCGGCTGGGTAGGTACCGAGCTTCATACCAGCAGAGTGCCTGGTAGGCATCTTCCAGCCACATCTCCCGCCTTACCAGGTGCTTCAGGTCTTCTACCCACTCCTCCAGGGGCTGCTCTCCTAGGAAGGGCATCCGCAGGTCTACTCGCTTCTGCTGTCGCTGCTCGTCCTTGGGGAGCCTCTCGTCCCGCAGATACTCCACAATACCCAGTGCCTGGTACCAGATGCCTTTGCGGACTGCATCTCGGTCATCCATGACACCCTCATCATACTCCACTAGTGGTTCCATACCGGTGCTGTACTGGGACACGCTTTTCCCTCAAATTGTAAAATCCACGGTGCCTTCTGTTGCTGTCCTTCTGGCTGTAGGAACGATCCCGCTGCTTGCCACCAGTTGTTACGGTATAACCCGGTATAGTGAGGGTTAATACCATTCGGGCGATTCCCCTGGAGAAGAGCACAGCAACCCACAACCGCTGGAATCCACCGAACTGGAACCATACGAAGTCCTCCTCTCCTGGAACAGGCAAGAGAACGTTCTGACGTAGCAATCCCCCCCAAGTACGAGACGAGGCTCCGTATTGATGGTAAACAGGAATTCAACTTTATTGAGGGCTACCTGCCCGGTATTTATGCAGGTCTCCCACCTGGTGGACACTCCCCTAGGGGACCAGAAGGAAGACTACGACACGGGATACAGCAGCCAATCACACACAATGGGACAATACAGACACTCCCAGCATATCCCTCCCCTCTGCCTGTGATACAATCACCCTACACAGGTTAATGTAATCATCACAGGCAGGAGAATACACAATGTCTTCTGTCCTGGAGACAATTGAGGAGTCATTCAATTATCTCTCAGGACAAAGGGAAATCTCCAATACACACGTGGGGACAATAGGACAGACATCACTATTCAATATACAATGTCCCACCCTTTACAGTACACACAGACATTTAACATATCCCCAGATGGCTTGGATCTGAGCGCTCAATATATCCAAGGATAGAGGCAGACTCCATTGAGCACATGGTTTGCAAAAGGACATAAAATTACACAATGTTACAATTACTACATAAAACATATACATGCAACATATCCCCAGATAGCTTAGGTCTGAGCGCACATTATTGAATGGCGCTCAGACCACACACATCCAGTTCAATTGCCATGGAGCTAAAGTCTTTACCATAGTCTTTCATTATACGAATGGGCTCCATAGCAGAGCTATCTGGGGCATCACCGCTCAATCAGGACAAGCATACATGGGGCCATAGTCGCAGGGCAGGAGGCGAGCAATCTGTCCCCTCCAAAACCCAGTGGCGCGGTTGGTTTCGCCACAGACGTCAACACAAACTTACTGCTGACACCCTCTCCACTCTGTCGGGGGGGGGCTCTACTTGTATAAAAGTTTAAAAGAACAGGTTTTGAAGACATCTTTGTGGAATCAACTGACAAGGGTGTAAAAGAAGTGCGCTACTTCTTGACGCTAACATCGACCTGTAAGGCTAAGTTGATACTTGAGTTAATTGGTCAGTTTTGGCCCCGTGACTGCCCAAATAAGTAAATTATTCAGTAATTCTAAGAGCGACGCCTGTCATCTGCACGTCATACGGACTCACAGTATTATTTCACTATCACAGCAGACTCCCCATGCATGTTACTGCAAGGCTCAGTGTTCTACACCACTATAAAGGCTCTCAGCAGCCAGGAAATAGCTATTTTTAAACGTAATTCACAGCGAATATATTTGGATCGAATCAAATTTTTCCTGAAAATTTTGGCGAACCGGCAAACGCGAATTTTTGAAAAATTTGCTCATCTCTAGTAACAGCTACAACCCCATTGCTCCTAGAGACTAATTTGAATATACTAAAACATCTCAGTAATGCGGGCAGATATGACCATAGGACTAACACAGATGTCCTCAGCTGCCAAGCGCCCATGTAACAGCTGTTAGCTGTTAAATTGTCAGGGAAAAGCATGAGGGAGGAAAAAGAAAGACAGCCTTACCAGCCCATCATGGGGCAGTAGCTAGACAGGTCATTATGCTAACACAGACGAATCAACAATCTGTCTTCAGCTTGTGACCTGGAAGGGTGCCTTGTGCCAGCATCTGAGAAAAAGCCACTACAAACAGAAGCCACTAATAGAATAGGAAGAGAATAAGAGATATAATTGGGTATCTTTTAGGGAATTTAATCAGGGAAAGCATATAGCGAGGGAATAAGAGACTGGTCACCAAGTTGCAGGGGCGCACCGACAGAGAGGGTCCAACGGGTCTGGCCCCCCAGAACCATTTGAATATATATATATTTTTCTATCCCTCAGGGACACACCGCCACAGATCACCACAGCCGGTGCAGCCCTGATTCTAATTGCGGGCGGCGGTCGGGGGACATTATGGGGCATCTAGTAGCACCAAGAAGGGGGATTTTTTTACTGGCATATTATGGGGGGGGGGGGGAATATGGGAAAGGCAGGAGAGAAGCACAATGGAGGCATGTACTGAGGAGCTAAGATCGGTTATTTTATATTGGCACATTACGGGGGCACTATGGGAAAGGGGGAGAGGAGCACTATGGGGGCATTTAATGGGGCACTATATAGTTTTTTTTTTTTACTTGCATACATTAGCTGAACTGCGGGCACTAAGTGGGGGTATTTCTTGTACTATCATATTATAAGGAGAATTATTACTACTAGGGGGCATTATGGTAAGCTTTACTACTACTGGGAGGCTATGGGAAACATGATTACTATTATGGGCACTATGGGGGCATTATTACTAAGTGTGCTCTGGCAGAGAATAATTTCTATTGGTGAAATTTTGAGGAGCACTGTTACTTTGGTGGACACCCTGGCACAGTATTAGATTAGCACAATTATTTTTGGGGACATTATGTTTATACTATTAGTGTCCGGGATACTATTTACTGGGCGCAGTTACTTTTTTTAGAGCACTGTGTGCCAATAACTGTTGAAGGGGGCACTATCTGTGTGGTACTAGTATGTTTCAGGGGACAGTTTCTGCAGTATAGTATTGGAGAGCACAGTGGGCACAGTATTGGGGGTGGCAGGATCGGGTGTTCAGAAGATGTGAAGATGATGGAAAAGTGGAAAACAAATGTCTGTTTGTCAATCTCTGCAGAGACGAGGGATGGCTGAAAAATCATCATGGTGGTCTGGTCTGAATGGAGAAGATGAGAAAAGAGAACATCTACATCCAAGGTGACATCACTGGATGTAAGAGATATGTGGCTTTATGTAGGAGAGGAGATGCTCCGGCTCTTCCCCCTGCAATTGTGCAGAAGGAGGATTCAGGGCTGGGTGAGGACGGCCAAGGGGGGCGGGTGGCGGATGGTGGGGGGAACCACAGGCCTTGAGCAGGATCTGGGGAGGGAGGAGAGCGGAGGAGCTTCCTGGCTATAGTCTGCTGTTGTCTATTGTATAATGTGAAGCTGGCAGTGCAGCCAGGACACGCCCTCCCCTCTCTGTATGATGTGTAGAGTCAGGCTCCTCCACCCGGACCTACACACCTTTAATATCGCGCAGCTCCTCCTCCACTCCTCTTTTGGCGCCTTCAGGACTAGGAGGGAGGAAGTGAAGCTGCAACAGCTCCTGCCACAGAGCTACGTGGGGGGCAATGTGAGTGTGAGTACAGGAGTTTTATGTAGGGGCCTTGAGTATTGAGTACAGTGCGTCTATATAGGATCAGGGTCTATATAGGATGAGGGTGAGACTCTTACCTTCAACCTCAACAATATAATTTCAGCTATACAGTGTTTGTTGGGGTGGCCTATTATATATTAGAGGGGCTTATAACAATGGACGGGACCAACATTTTTGAGGGCACTGCATTTTTATTTGTAGGATGGGCTTACAAAAATGGGAGTGGCGCACGCCGCTTTTTTTCTTTTCGACCCCCCTAGACAAAATTCCTGGGTGCTCCCCTGCCCAATTGTGCATTTAATACAGCTGCTGCTAACTCATTTATGTATGTACATACGTGTTTAAACAGTTGATGCACAATTTTTGCACATTAGGTTGTAACAAGCTACTGTTTATTTTTCCGATAAAACAGTGTGTGTTTAAACACTATCTGCCCCAATAAAAATTTTGGGAATTTTTCTGAGATGAAATAACATGAAATAACTATTACATGATGAAATAACATGTAATAGTGCAGTGTGCTTTTAAACAGGCTGTTTGTTAAAGGGCTTCTGTCACCCCCCAAAAGTCATTTTTCTTTTTTGGGCTTACTAAAATCATTATAGGGCGATTATTCTATATATACTGTTTTTACCTTTTTCTGTTGGTTATTTTTGCTAAAAAACGCACTTTTTAAATATGTAAATTACCTTTCTACCAGCAAGTAGGGCAGTTACTTGCTGGTAGCCGCCGCATCCTCCTTTCCAAAAAACGCCCCCTCCTCCTGTTGAGTGACAGGGCCAGCGAGCGCTCTCCTCCTCTGGCTGGCCCTGTCTCAGTTCCAAATCGCGCGCCTGCGCCGTCCCAGTCTTCAGTTCACTGAGAGGAGGACGCTCGCTCGGCCGCTCCTTCCTCAGTGCGCCTGCGCCGATGATGTCACATCTACACCCGGAAGAGAAGTCGACGGCATCTTCTCTTCCGTGTTGGGGGGTGACAGAAGCCCTTTAACACAATCAACCATGCATTTACCCATAGGTATGTATGTCAGTGTCACTCAGATATTATTTGTTATTATTGTCATTACGTTCAAGAGCTTAACCCCTTAAGGACTCGGCCCTATTTCACCTTAAGGACTCGGCCATTTTTTGCAAATCTGACCAGTGTCACTTTATGTGGTGATAACTTTAAAATGCTTTTACTTATCCAAGCCATTCTGAGATTGTTTTTTCGTCACATATTGTACTTCATGTTGACATAACACTTTGTATTTCAATACATCCAAGAAAAGTTATTATAGGCAAAATTCGGTCATGATTATGTCCCAACGTTTCGGTCACGTGTGACCTTTTTCAAGGGATCTAAAATAGAAGTAAAATGTTTTTTAGTATGATTACAAAGTGTGATAAAAATCACAGGCATGGGGATACAGAGAATTCCATTGATTATGCATATAAAATCGGATCTTCTGATAAATCAACATGGAATTAAGGTGGAATAAGCAACTATTGGTGTGCCATGGATTTTCCTACACTGAATTGATACTTTCTCTGTGAGCACCCACTAACCCAATAAGGTGTGCGGATCTCATATAATACTGATATTGTACTTCATGACAGTGGTAAAATGAAGTCGAAAAATTTCATTTTTATTTATAAAAAAATATCAAATTTACCAAAAATTTGGAAAAATTAGCAATTTTCCAAGTTTCAATTTCTCTACTTCTATAATACATAGTAATAACGCCCAAAAAAGTTATTGATTTACATTGCCCATATGTCTACTTCATGTATGGATCATTTTGGGAATGCCATTTTATTTTTTGGGGACGTTACAAGGCTTAGAAGTTTAGAAGCAAATCTTGAAATGTTTCAGAAATTTTCAAAAACCCACTTTTTAGGGACCAGTTCAGGTCTGAAGTCGCTTTGTGAGGCTTACATAATAGAAACCACCCAAAAATGACCCCATTCTAGAAACAACACCCCTCAAGGTATTCAAAACTGATTTTACAAACGTCATTAACCCTTTAGGTTTTCCACAAGAGTTAATGGCAAATGGAGATAAAATTTCTGAATTTAGATTTTTTGGAAAATTTTCCGTTTGAATCCATTTTTTACAGTAACAAAGCAAGGGTTAACAGCCAAACAAAACTTAATATTTATTGCCCCGATTCTGTAGTTTGCAGAAACACCCCATATGTGGGCGTAAACTGCTGTATGGCCAAACGGCAGGGCGCAGAAGGAAGGGAACGCCACATGGTTTTTGGAAGCTGGATTTTGCTGGACTGGTTTTTTGACACCATGTCCCATTTGAAGCCCCCCGATGCACCCCTAGAGTAGAAACTCCAAAAAAGTGACTCCATCTAAGAAACTACACCCCTCAAGGTATTCAAAACCGATTTTACAAACTTTGTTAACCATTTAGGGTTCCATTTTTTGTTACCTTGCCTCAAAAAAAGTGTAATATAGAGCAACCTAAAATCACATTTACCCTAAAATAATACAAACAAAACTGCCAACTTATCCCGTACTTTCCAAAATGGGGTCACTTTTTTGGAGTTTCTACTGTAGGGGTGCATCAGGGAGGCTTCAAATGGGACATAGTATCAAAAACCAGTACAGCAAAATCTGCCTTCCAAAAACCATATGGCGTTCCCTTCCTTCTACGCCCTGCCGTTTGGCCATACAGCAGTTTACGACCACATATGGGGTGTTTCTGCAAACTAGAGAATCGGGGCAATATATATTAAGTTTTGGTTGGCTGTTAACCCTTGCTTTGTTACTGGAAAAATTGATTAAAATGGAAAATTTGCAAAAAAATAGCTATTTTCGGACCGTTTTTATTTTTTGTTATTTACATCGTTGAACTGACAGGTTAGATTGTGTGCTATTTCTATAGAGCAGGTTGCTACGGACGCGGCAATACCAAATATGGCTACTGTTTGGGGGGTTTTGTTTCAGTTTTACATAATACAGCATTTTAGAAAAAAATGATTTTTTAGTGTCTTCACATTCTGAAAGCCATATTTTATTTTTATTTTTTGGGCGACTGTCTTATGTAGGGGCTCATTTTTTGCGGGTGCATCTTGGGGTGCATATGAGATTTTGGTCGCTTGCTATTACACTTTTTGTGATGTAAGGTGACAAAAATGGCTTTTGACACCGCATGTTTTTTTTTTTTTTGTTGTGTTCACCTGAGGGGTTTGGTCATGTGTTTTTTTTATAGAGGAGGTTGCGACGGACGCGCCGATACAAAATATGTATACTTTTTATTTATTTATTTAAGTTTTACACAATATTATCTTTTTTAAAACAAAACAAATCATGTTTTAGTGTCTCCATAGTCTGAGAGACATATTTTTTTTATTTTTTTGGGGTGATTGTCCTATGTGGGGTATCATTTTTTGCGGGATGAGATGATGGTTTGATTGGCACTATTTTTGGGTGCATATAACTTTTTGATCTCTTGCTATTACAGTTTTTGAGATGTGAGGTGACAAAAATGTTTTTTTTACATTGTTTTTATTTTATTTTTTTAACAGTATTTACCTGAGGGGTTAGATAATGTGATATTTTTATAGAGCAGGTTTTTACGGACGTGGAAATACCTAATATGTATACTTTTTATTTATTTATTTTACTTTAACACAATAATAGCATTTTAGAAAAAAAAAATTATGTTTTAGTGTCTCCATAGTCTGAGAGCCATATTTTTTTTATTCTTTTGGGCGATTGTCCTATGTAAGGACTCATTTTTTGCGGGATGAGATGGCGGTTTTATTGGTACTATTTTGGGAGGCATACGCCTTTTTGATCACTTGGTATTACACTTTTTGTGATGCAAGGTGACAAAAAATGGCTTTTTTACACCATTTTTTGGCGTGAGGGGTTAGGTCATGTGATATTTTTATAGAGGAGATTTTTACAGACGCGGCGATGCCTAATATGTGTAGTGTATTTGATTTTTTTAATTTTTATTCAGTGATATGTATTTTTCTTATTTTTACTTTTTTTCACACTTTTTTAACATTTTTTTTTTACCCAGACCCACTTGGTTCTTGTAGATCCAGTGGATTTGGTGTCTATATAATACAGTAAGTACACTATATAAGGCCACACTGCCCCCACACAGTAATGTCCGCCACACTGCCCCCCACACAGTAATGTCCGCCACACTGCCCCCACACAGTAATGTCCGCCACACTGCCCTCCACACAGTAATGTCCGCCACACTGCCCCCCACACAGTAATGTCCGCCACACTGCCCCCCACACAGTAATGTCCCCCACACCCCCCTCAACCACACAGCAGTGCCCCCACATAGTAATTTGTCATGCTCTCCTCCTCTTGTCATTCTCCCCCCCTCTGCCATGCTCTTTCTGCCCCCTGTCATTCTCCCCCATCTTTTCATGCTCTTTCTGCCCCCCCCCCATGTTGTCATGCTCTTTCTGTCCCCCCATGTTGTCATGCTCTTTCTTCTAACCCCCATGTTGTCATGCTTTCTGCCCCCCATGTTGTCATGCTCTTTCTGCCCCCCATGTTGCCATGCATTTTCTTCTCTCCCCCATGTTGTCATGCTTTCTGCCCCCCCATGTTGTCATGCTCCTTCTTCTCCCCCTCCTCTCCTCCTACCCATGCTGTAGCGTGGCCGAGCTCTGCATGGTCTGCGCCTCCACGGGTACAGGAGGAGGAACTTTTGTCTCCTGTACCGAGCCGACTGAATTGAAGTGCAAACTGTGTGCGCACTTCCTGTCAGTCCGGCCGGGTACAGGAGACTGATGCGCTCTGTACCTGCGGACCGGACAGAGCTCGGTCACGCTACAATCAGGGAATGACAGGAGGGAGCGCTGAGCGGTTCCCCCCTGTCAGTCCCTCTCCCTCTGGCCGGCCCCTGCCTGCGCCCTGAGGCTGGAGCGCCCTGAGGCTGGAGCCTCCCCAGCCTCTGTGTCGGCCCGGCCCTGGCTGACCCCCTGCTATACCCACTAGACACCAGGGAAAGCATTTGAAAGGAGGCGGGCACAGACCGGAGGCGGTCACAGACCGCGGGGATCAGAGACTACAGAAAGCGCAGCAAACCGCAGGTCTGAATTGACCTGCGGTTTACTGCGATCGCTGACATGGGGAGGGGGGGCGGTCACAGAACCCCCCTGGGCATTGTGCCAAGGTGCCTGCTGATTGATTTCAGCAGGCATCTTGTTCCGATCACCGCCACGTGCGCAGCGGTGATCGGATATTCGCAGGGTGTACATGTACGCCCTGGGTCCTAAAGTACCAGGACACAAGGGCGTACATGTACACCCTGCGTCCTAAAGAGGTTAAAAGGGGAGGGGGAGAAAGATCAGAATTTTTTTTTAAATAGATACCGAAAATACATAACAAATCTGAGTCCTCAGAGTGTCATATACCATTTTTCATGCCAATTTTAGCATATTTGATTTATGTGGAATCGATTGGAAACAAATCAATGTTTTTGAAAAATTTGCCAATTTGGACACAAAATGAATTTGAAGACATTCGCTAATCTCTATTAACCGCCTCAGCCCCCCTAGCTTAAACACCCTTAATGACCAGGCCACTTTTTACAATTCTGCACTACACTACTTTCACCGTTTATTGCTCCGTCATACAACTTACCACCCAAATGAATTTTACCTCCTTTTCTTCTCGCTAATAGAGCTTTCATTTGGTGGTATTTTATTGTTGCTGACATTTTTACTTTTTTTGCTATTAATAAAAATTTAACGACATTTTTGCAAAAAAATTACTTTTTTCACTTTCTGTTGTTTAAAAAAAAAACTACATTTCTCTATAAATTTTTGTATAAATTTATTGTTCTACATGTCTTTGATAAAAAAAGCAATAAGTGTATATTTATTGGTTTTGGTAAAAGTTATAGCGTTTAGAAACTATGGTGCAAAAAAGTGAATTTCCCGATTTTGAAGCAGCTCTGACTTTCTGAGCACCTGTCATGTTTCTTCAGGTGCTAGAATGCCAGGAAAGTATGAATACCCCCCAAATGACACCATTATTGAAAGAAGAAACCCCAAAGTATTCGCGGAGGGGCATGGTGAGTTCAAGTATCATTTGATTTTTTTTCACAAGTTAGCGGAAAATGACACTTTCTGAGGGAAAAAAATTAAAATAAAGTTCCATTTCTGCTAACTTCTGGCAAAAAAAAATTAAAATCTCCCATGGACTCACTATGCCCCTCACTGAATACCTTGGGGTGTCTACTTTCCGAAATGGGGTCATTTGTGGGGTGTGTTTACTGTTCTGGCATTTTGGGCGGGGCTAAATTGTGAGCAGCCCTGTAAAGCCTAAAGGTACTCGTTGGACTTTACGCCCCTTTACGCACGTAGGCAAAAAAATTGCACACATGTGGTATCGCCGTACTCAGAAGAAGTAGGGCAATGTGTTTTGGGGTGTATTTTTACATATACCCATGCTGGGTGAGAGAATTATCTGTAAACTGACAACTTTGTATAAAAAAAATTAAAAAGTTGATATTTCTCACACCCAGCATGGTTATATGTAAAAAATACACCCCAAAACACATTGCCCTACTTCTTCTGAGTACGACGATACCACATGAGTGACGCTTTTTTGCAGCCAAGATGTGCAAAGGGGCCCAAATTCCAATGAGTACCTTTAGGATTTCACAGGGCATTTTTACGCATTTGGATTCTCACGCTTTAGGGCCCCTAAAATTCTAGGGCAGTATAAATACCCCACATGTGACCCCATTTTGGAAAGAAGACACCCCAAGGTATTCCGTGAAGGGCATGGCGAGTTCACAGAATTTTTTTTTTTTTGGCACAAGTTAGCGGAAATTGATATATATATATATATTTTTTTACAAAGTCTCATATTCCACTAACTTGTGGCAAAAAATAAAATTTTACATGAACTCACCATACCCCTCACGGAATACCTTGGGGTGACTTCTTTGCAAAATAGGGTCACTTGTGGGGTGTTTGTACTGCCCTGGCATTTGAGGGTCTCCGCAATCATTACACGTATGGCCAGCATTAGGAGTTTCTGCTATTCTCCTTATATTAAGCATACGGGTAATGAGATTTTTTTTTCCGTTCAGCCTCTGGGCTGAAAAAAAAAATGAACGGCACAGATTTCTTAATTCGCATCGATCAATGTGGATGAAAAAATCTCTGCCAAAATCAGTGACTGCGATGCGGTGGGCTGGGCGCTAACTACCTAACAAGTAGCTAACTAACTGGCAGTGATAAGGGACCCTTAGGCCCCATTCACACGTCCGCAATTCTGTTTGCGGAACGGAATTGCGGACCCATTCATTTCTATGGGGACAGACTTTGTCCCGCTCGGATCCGGAATTGCGGATCCGCACTTCCGGGTCTGCACTTCCGTTCCGCAAAAATATAGAACATGTCCTATTCTTGTCCGCAGAAAAGGCATTTTCTATATAGTTCTGGCAATGTGCGGATCTGCAAA